>CABFOW010002251.1:87678-108607 GCA_902141385.1 Timema californicum | reverse complement strand
GGGGGTGGGGGTGACCACGGTCAGCCGATGCACAGAATAAACCACTTAGACCGGCCATCTCACGCATGCGCTCTTCAAATGGATAGTTTTCGTCAGAAAAATGTTCGACTTAAACTTTGAGTTCCCAAACAGAGTATATTGCAGTGAGGATGATCAAGGTCATTCCGTGGCGCGACCGTCGAATTTGTACGAGACCAGATTGACTGTTGAATGGTGAGTACACAGACGTTGTTGGTGCTGGGCTAGTCTCTATCCACGGTACAAAAGAACACTCATTTCACCGCTGCGCTGCCTAGCGGCTTCGGGAGTAGAAACAGAGCCTTTCTCTTTAAATAAAATTCGTCCATACTATTCATCGTAACACAAATTAACTAAATTCACAATTAAATTCAAACTATTATAAAAACTATCTAGCTGACAAAAGTTGCCTGACCAATATATCTATAAAAAAAATCCTCGCTTAGTAACTTTTTGAAGTCATGAATTTTATTTATGTGAACGATATATATGATAAAAATCATTAAAATATTTTAAGAATAACACCGTTGTTTGTTGGTTAACACTGTTTAAATTGGTATAGCTAAACATTTTTGTCAGTATTTGTTCAGTATCTGTGTAGGGCCGTGTTTTTATGCATCCATCACTAAATATTTGATAACCGATTGTCTTGTAATAAACTTTGTTGTAAAATGTTAACTTCTTAATTTTCACATTCTAAAGTGTAAGAACAGGCTTTTACTGCTCGATCCCTGAGATGATTTAGATATCCCCACATCTAGAAATGAACCGGAGGTCTACAGAAATGGAAGTTCGGACATCATATACCTTGGGGGTAGGCCAGGGATCCAAAAAGGTCACACTCACGGTTGTGGTGAGATTCTTTATTTTATTATTATAAAAGTCAATGTAGCTTAAGCAACATACAATATAAAAAATGAGAATCATTAATAATAACACAGATGTTTGATATTATTATACACAAATTAAAAAAAAGTGATTTTATCAATTTAATACTTTTGAGCATGATTTCAGCACAAAATTCATGATTTGTTTTGTGTGTATTTTGTGTGTATTTAAAAAAAAATATGTTCTATCGTTAAAAGTTTTTTTTTTATTATAATTTATGTTCAGAAAACAAAGTTCATGTAATAAATGTGAATGTAATAAATTTAAACTTCTTGAAAAGAGTTAAATGCCAATAGATGTATGTTGTATTATTATTATTATTATTATTATTAGCACCACGTCTTACTAACCATTCGGGTTGTACGCACTTACGCTAATGTGTAATGGTAGGGTGATTGTGAGATGAAAGGAAGTACCTACAGTTTAACGTGGAATCCGAACCACGGTGGAGGCCTGGCATTCCCCACATTTACAAGATGTCTTGTCAGAGGTGAAGGAAGGGTTTGGTAATCAGATAAATCTTTGCATGTATGTTGTAAATAAAGTTTATAAAATTATATTAACTTTTAATGAGATAATATAAATTAAAACCATAGTTAGTTAGTTTTGAATTTCTCAGATTAAAAATTTTGTGACACAAACATAATTTATTTTTCTAGTTATTACTAAAAATAAAAAATAAATTAAAACAATAAAAAAAGCTCGAGAAAACTAAAATTGTATTAAGTATTAAATCAATCATTTTCAAGTATTAGTTTGAATAATATTGAGTTAGTAGTTAGCTTCATATCAAACTGACAAAACAAATACTCAATATTTGTGTAATTTAAAAGGACTTGTAAGCTTGTAGTGTTGGCAGCGCGTACAAAATAAGACCTCGGTATTATTTTATCTTTTGGCCATTGACGGGGAATTTGAGGTTTATATACAAGTAGGTTATGGGTGCTCCTTTTTCTAAATATGGTTTCCTCATACTTCTACAAAAGTTCATGGAAAATGCCTATTACAATGGCCTTCCTATTTTCCCTACCCCAATGGCATTGTTAAAATAGTATATCCGGACGGGTATTTTAGTATTAAGTTGAAACATAATATCAACAACATTATTTTTAAGTCCATATTTTAATCAAACCTAAGCTAGGTTATGTTACTATTGTTACTATCCATAAATATTATATATATATATAAAGTCATTTTAAAATTATTATATGTAAAGTCATTTTAATTTGGGTATCATATATTTTAACTGCTGTAGTAACGGTAGAAATATAATTTTAAATGATTCAAACAAATTAACAAATATAATAAAACGCAACATCAAAGTAAATAATAAAATCGGAAGCTACCTTCCATGTATGTGCAAAACAATGTAAACCTGAAAGAACAAACACCACCTGTTTTGAATTCTTACGTTAAATAGTATTTATTCTTTTATTTAAGCACTCATCTTAACGCTTACATTAGATATTTGATGTTTCAAAAGTCACCACATTGATAAAGTGCTGTCGCTAGTTTTCTCACACACCTCTGAATAATTGAGCTAGTGGTATTTCCAGTCCTATTTAAGGATCAAATACGAATGAAATAACAAGTGAATAAGAATTAGTAGAGTTTAATAGATCAATATCAAAGGTGAGCCGAACCATGGACTTGATGAACTTAAAAGTAATGCTATTGACTATTTAGCAGGATGGGTTGCGAAAAAACAAATCAATGTGTAACCACCATCCTTTTATCCCCACTCAGGAATAAAAGTCGGAGATGGTTACAAGAGAGTTATTTTATTCAGATAACAAATTACAAACAACTCAATGAGAGAGTGAGACAACATATAGCGTTAGGAGTTGGAAATATAAATATATATATATTAGAGGCAAACATTCATTTAACTGGCATGGACTGTATAGATGAGTCTTAGAAACAAGCCAGAGCCCAGACGGCATCATATTCTGAGAAACAAGTTATCAAAGGTAATTTCAAACGTAATTCAATACACTTGCCCACAAATGACAGCTCAAAAATACATTAGACAATCTATACTAAATTGACCTTCAAATCAACCTCATATTGTCCTGCCATAGCAACAAATTAATTATCAAATAGAGCTCCAGAAAAAATGACCAGCCAGGTAAGCAATCATACAAATACATATAAGGGTTAAGTTACCCTAACTGACAGTTCCCATGGATTAAACAATATAGTATCATATGACAAAGTTACTCCCGATAAAATATTAAAACATTAAACATATTAGAATCTATTCAAAAAGATCATAATATAGAAAACTACGCCGTCTAAAGGCTCGCAAAAATTAACATTGGTAAATAAAGATAAGATTACGGTATAACCTCGCTTGCTCGCATCCTCTACTTGAACTAATAATTCATAAACATTAAACATGTTCAACAAAGATAAATAGTCTTTAAATAAACTAAAAATATTAATATAATTTCCTAAAATATTACAATAAGAAGAGCTGGCAAACGACACTAAAAGTTTTAAAAGTCCGTCTCAAATGTTGTTACCCAAAGGGCAAAAAGGACCCATCCGTTAAGTTGGTAGGAAAAGTTTTAAATTAAGGCACAGGTTCCAAAAGTCCCCTATAGTGATCGTAATAAAAGTGAACACTGTTTTAAATAACTACCCAAAGGTAATAGCTTTAAGAGATCAAATTTTACTTAAGTCCATGAAGTGCCTATTATTAATAAATTTTAAGTATTACTAGTCAGAACAATAATTGTGATTAGAATATAACATTTTAATCCAAAAGGGGATTTTGAATAACCTAACGTTTAAATCAGCCTCTAGAAATGTCACTCACCTTGTAACCAGCAAGTAATATGTGGCTACAACACAGACAAACCATAATTGTATATTCTAAAACTGTGCCACATGCTCACAAGGCGCGGAAACAACAGGATGGAGAGAGAGGTGGGGGCAATCATACGTCTGGAACATACTACTATAACATGCTCCACGTCTCCAGATGCGCGCAAAAGAACAGTCCTGGGAGTTGACCGAACGTGGCCGACAGAGCGCAGTAAGATCGAGCTTACCACTCTTCTTTTTTTTCTGTGGGCGCGGCTCGGCTCAGGAGTTGTGAAATGAACATCAGACCGCTTCAGGTCAATATTATCCAGTGCCGCGATGTGTTGTGGAGTTATAGTTTTTTGCTGAGATGGGTCAACTGGGGCCCGGATGTTTATTGAGACAACCTCTTAATCTTTATATGTTGTAAAAAGGTTACAAAAGAATTTCCCCATCTTGGTAGCTAGCTATATCTATAAATATGAGGCTGAGTTTACACAACCATCCTGGATCAGGCATTTTTCTTTCTGAGGCCTTACATAACCCTCTGCTGAGTGGCTAACTAAGCCGTTAAAACTGGAAAAAGAGATTGTAAAACAGCATGGTGAGGAAATTATTAAGGGACCATTAGTAATGGGTAGCTTGGTGGAAAAGGCCTCCAAAATTTTTCCAGATGTTCTAAATAATGTGTTTAAAACATTTTCTAAGCAAAAGAATGAAATTTCTTAGTGCCAATTCACATGCATTAAAGAAATGTAATCTAAGTGTCTAATCCAGAAAAAAAATTCAAAAATATTTTATGTTAAGAACCCTGATTCTAATAAAAGTTTACCTACTGTTGGTAATGCTCACAAAATGACTGAAATTACTTTATCAAAAACAAATATTGGTAAAATAATACAAGTAGGTATTTTAGTGCTTGCCTTAATAAGGAAACAGACACATTATTTTTCCTTTACTTTGTTAATAAAATCTTGACTATTGAATATTTTAATGAAACTATTATATCAGATTTAAAACAATAATATTATTAGCTAGTAAGATTTTTCCTAAAAGTTTTATTCTTATTTTCTTTTAATAGCAAGGCTATTCCTTATATGTATATATATAGTCCCGATAATATGTAAGTATAGGCCTAAATGCATTCTTTATAAGAATGCATTTCTTATCATATGTGAATCTACTCGTATATTATAATCAAATGATAATTATAAGTTTATATAATATAGTGTAAATATTATATTCCTAATACTGGTAGGCCTAATATGCAAAAATATGTATGTTCATAATTGTAACCCTATTACAAAACTTGTAAGCTAAAAGTTTGTTTGTCTCACCATTCCGGCCCCAGTTGACCCGTGTAACACTTGAATTAATCACCCTGTTTTGGGCGTCGATTGAAACACTACGAATTTTTTCCAAATAAAATATTGCTGTGATTATGTTTAGGTTGTCTATAGCTCCGTGGTCGAGCACTAATTAAATCGGTATATTTAATTCTATTAAAAGAAAGAACTATTGATGGCTGTTTATTCACACATGGTTTATTCAAATGACATCAGTTAATTACTTATACATACTCCAATTAAATGTTTATATCAATGCACACTTGTGATATTATTGTAAATTATTGTATTCTGTGTTAGACTGTGCCTGCGAGAGCCAGTGCTAGATTTGTGAGTCCCTAACTGCGTTGCTTGTGTGAGCGTGGGTGCGAGGATTGTGCGTGTGGCTTGGCTTGGCTGCCTTAAACATACGCTAAACAGTTTATATATGACATACCCCTTGCCTCTTGCTGCCTTGCCAACAGTGTAAAAACTAACTAATAGAAGAAGTCCTAGCGACAGGTGTTGTGAAGGCTAGCTTCTTATTGGTATATGGAATTGGCGTCTTTGCCAAATACTGCGTAGTTGATCCTTTAACAGGAAATATTGTATAAAAAATATATTTTAGTGGTGAAATCCTTTTCCCACTATTTCTGAAATGCGCGTGTTTCTTCATGGATGAATCATAAAAGGATACTATACATATGTTACTTTAAAGGAAAAAATACCTTCATCCATGACTTTTTACATAATTTATAGTGATCCAAACCAATATAATTACACCCGTCAAGTAATGACCACGACTCCACCAACACTCCCCGGCATTGTCAATATCAGACTAGCTTGAGGTCCATGGTTCACCCCCCGCCGCAAAAGCTGTGCTGCGCCCAAGAAAAGAAGAAAAACGATATGCGCGAACTGGATGCGCTCCGTAGGCAGTGCTCAGAAACTCAAAGAACTATAATTCGGCGCGCATTTAAAAGTACATGAACTGTTAGAGCATGTTCTGGAAACATGCTACATCTCCCCCCCCCCCTATCCCTATCCTTTGGTTACCGCGCCTCGAGAACATATGACCTAGTCGTTGGATATATAATGACAGGTTTCTGTAATGCTGACACATAACAAAATCACACACCTCTAGTATTCTGCTGGCTCATTTCATCTGTTTCATTTCATCTGGTATATAAGTTCATTCACGAGGTTAAGAGTCATGACAATGACTCGGTACTCAAACAACAAATCAGCCCTTTCGCAGACATCCTAGCTTGGCGTAACTGTCAAGTTGGTATCTCTGAGTCGGGCAACAGCTGAACGGATGCTGACACATATTGCATTCTGATCACAAGGTGAACGACGTAGTCATAGGGTAGTTAACGTATGTATTTTCAAAATTCCCTTTGACTATAACGTTTCAATATTATCATTCTGGATTTTTAATATTTAATTTAATCAATTATTATTAAGTCCACATGGTCTCAGTAAATTGGCTCTTTAGGCCATGGATAAACTGATATCTTTGAACAGCTTGACCAAACCGTAGGTTTGTCATTATTTTGAAATCATTTTAAGAAAGTTTGGTTCAGGTAATATTCAACTTAAAATCTATTTGGTTCAGGTAATATTCAACTTAAAATCTATTTTACCCAGCTTACGGATGAATTTCTGTGTTTGTGTACCACCATCTTGGGTCGGTTATAAATCCGATAAGAGTCATACTTTAGCTCTGCCAATTTGAGAGATTGTAATTCCTTGTTATTTATTTGAGGATATTTTACTACCGTTGCATATATTGGAAGTTTATACTATGTTAGCTGAATGTGGGGCCGCGAGTTGGCATGTATATACTGTTATATGGACTTCAATAGTTAATGTTAGTACAGCCATTTGAGGCATAAGTTTCAAAATTAGAACCTTTGTTGTTTATTTCAATTATGTCCGATTACGGGTGGGGAGATATATGCTAATTGGGACCTCATTGTTTATTGTTCTGACTATTTGGGAATCGCTGTAAATGGAAACTTGGTATCCATTTCGTTTTTACCTGATTTATTATTAGTACCTGGATCTTTGTTTTGACTATCAATTATAATTATGACGGGATTTGTATGAAGGTCAATTTAACTGAAGATTGTATCACATAATTTGAGTCGCCATTTAAGTACGTGGGAAGGCGTCCCATTTATTTCTGATAAAATTGTTATTTTCAAATTGTTGTTTACGATTTCAGCGCCTAACGCTACATATGTGTCACTCTCTCATAGAACTATTTTTTTTGTTACCTGAATTAAATTAATCTTTCTTGTGACCAACTTGACTGTTATTTATGAGTGATTATAAAAGGGGGGATTGCATAATTATACATGAAAACTAAATTAATACGTTTGTTTCTAATAACATTTAAAAAAAAAGAATATATGTTTGTATTAATATGTCAGATTCAGTTATTCGAAAGTTGGTACAGTCCTCGCGAGAGAATTAGGGTGAAGAATGAACAATATTGACTGGAATACTGTATAACAATTCAATAATTCACTACGAGTACCTAGATAATGGTGCTCCAATTCATACTTATATCTTTTCCTAAAAAATGTATACAATAAAATAAGAAAGAAAATATTTTATGTTAAAAAGACTGGGAAAATGTAGGTAGGGAATAGCCCCTGTGGTCGGACCATTACTTCACATACGATTTTATTTGTTTTAGCATCTCTATCAGATTTTGCATAATATATCGATTGTTTTGATCTTCTATGTGTATCCAGAACATTCCTAAATTTGCCTTTGACAGATTTTACTAAAATAAAATATAAATACCCTCATGAAAATGGAAAAAATTATTTGTGAGAAAGTGTGTGTGTGTGTGTGTGTGTGTGTGTGTGTGTGTGTGTGTGTGTGTGNAGAGAGGTGTGTGTGTGTGTGTGTGTGTGTGTGTGTGTGTGTGTGTGTGTGTGTGTGTGTGTGTGTGTGTGTGTGTGTGTGTGTGTGTGTGTGTGTGTGTGTGTGTGTGTAGGACATATTTGGCGTAAACATTGTATGATGTCTATTTTTGTTTGTTTAGTTATTTTACGTGGTTCTTTTAAACGCCAACAAAATCTCAACTAAACCACACCGAAAATATTATTCTATATTAGTTATATATGTATTTATAACACTTCTAATTCCAGATTCTCAAATTTGAAATTGCATTATGTTCAGACGTAGTTCGGCTATCTAGGAGATTTTATTAACTTACACGTATAATTTAAATTTATACCTCCCAAAAAGTTATGTTTTATAATAGTTTTAGATATTTTCAGGGGACCCGCCCTAAACATATTCCGTTCCTTCATTTTTGAAATGTAAGCATTCATGTTTTTACACAGTTTGTGGTGGCCCTTCTAGACATATGACAAATGTAAATCGTCCAATATTGTGAGAAGTAGTTTATTCTTTCAGTTTTAGACATTTTAACACCCCATCGCCAGGCCCTCCACCAATTTATCTAACTGCCACATATAAATATGATATTTTAAGAATTATTTGATTATCTGGATTTGTATTTCTACCTCCCTCCAAGTTTAATTTTTCTGCCACACATACAAATTTTAATTCCCCCTTCCTCCCTTGATTACAAGAGTATCATTTTAAACTTTTTTAAATATACGGGCATCTTTATTTATTTGGAGTGGTATCTCTTCCAACCTTCCGAATTTAAGTTCTGTACCCCATTGAAAATTAAATGTTTCTGATAGCTTTGCAAATTTTGAAACCATCAGCCCCCTTTTTTCAACTCACTTTTAAAAGTTTAAATGCTCAGATTTATTTGGTTATTTGGTGTTTTATTTCTCCCTGTCAGAATTTTCTAATGAAGGTAGCTATCCAATTTCAAAAAAGGATAGCCCTATAAAAACACTAGACACCAAGTTTTAGCTTGATCGGTAAAATAATTTAGGATCCACCCCGAGGTATAGGCAGACAGATGGAGATTAGAAAACTACTTTTTTTGAATTCAGGGAGTTATGAAACGTCAACATTCCTTAAAATTTCAAAGTTTATGATGTTCAAAATACTTTTTATACCTGTAAGATAGCTAAAATGTAAAAAGATTGTTTTTCAAGATTAATGGCAGTTCAAAATGTACCACGTCTCTCTTGTCAGGATCGTGTCCTCGGACACACCTAGGTGTCCTGGATGTTTCAGGGAGGTACTAAATTCCTTTTCGGCTTATTGTTCTTGGAAATTCCTGTTTGGCGAGTAATATTAACAATTCATAAAACTTTATTAATTTGAACTCTTTCAAATCAGTTTACTTCAACATGAAGCCCCGTAAGGGTTCGTGCGATATCACGAGTATTTGTTTACATATCAATTTTGAGAGATTAGATGTATATCACCCATACTGCTAGAGCAATATTAGTATATTGTTGTCAAAGTTAGGACTTGTAACTTATTACTCAAATGGCAAAGATAGTTTATTCTTGCGTATATGATATTACTATATTGTTGTCCAAGTTAAGACTTGTAACTTATTGCCCATATGGCAGGGAAAGTTTACCTTAGCGTAAGCAATATTAGTATATTGTTGTCAAAGTTAAGACTTGCAACTTATTGTTCAAATAGCAGGGATAGTTTATTTTTGCATAGTATATTGTTGTCCAAGTAAAAGACTTGTAACTTATTGCCCATATGGCAAGGAAAGTTTACCTTAGCTTAGAAAACATTGGTATATTGTTGTCAATGTTAAGACTTGCAACTTATTTTTCAAATGGCAGAGATAGTTTATTGTCGCTTAGTATACTGTTGTCCAAGGAAAAGACTTGTAACTTATTGCCCATATGGCAAGGAAAGTTTACCTTAGTGTAAGCAATATTAGTATTTTGTTGTCAAAGTTAAAACTTGCAACTTATTGTTCAAATGGCAGAGATAGTTTATTGTCGCTTAGTATATTTTTGTCCAAGTATAAGACTTGTGACTTATTGCCCATATGGCAGTGAAAGTTACCTTGGCGTAGAAAATATTGGTATATTGTTGTCAAATGTTAAGACTTGTAACTTGTTGCCAAATGGCAGAGAAAGTTCATTCTTGCGTAAGTGAAGTTACTATATTGTTGTCCAAGTAAAAGACTTGTATTACCTGCATGGCAGGGAAATATGGTATGTTCTTATTATCAAGGTCTTAGATAAGTATAGCCCATACGGCATCCAAAGTTTCATATTGCTGTTGTATTGTTTTCTACCCTTTGGAGTAACCTTATATATCACGTTGAATCGTAACCGATTCATGGTTACTAAATGTTCCCGTAATTCTTGTCTTTTGCCATTGCTTCATAGCACTCATCTATTGTTCAATATTTATCACCAATAAAATTATAATGTTATTTTTGACATATGTCTTTATATCAAACCTTTATGATATCCTTCGCTTGTACCCGTGATATATATTGAAATAGTAGGGATGTGAGTTCATGGAAGTAAAAAGTGAATAGACCAGTGTCGGCCTATTCGCTTTTCGTTACTATCCTATCGGCTCCTTTGCAATTATTGGTTCCTTTTTTTATGGTTAATTTATGTTGTGCGCCAGCCTTATTCTTTTGGTAAGACTAAGGGTGGTGTTACAATACTGAGGTTGGTTTTCCATGCTCCCTCCCCGCAATTTCGGGTACACTTCCTATGAATGTATCCCTACTGATCCCTAAAACCATTAGCGTAATTGTTTAAAAACAAAATCTAGTTACAAATTCTCTGTTTATTTGACAAAAATTTTAATCTGGCCATTCCTCAGAGACTATATATCCTACTGAAAGAAAATATTTCGAACAGCCTACATAATATTATGTATATATATACATATATATAATATAAATCAAAATATAATATAGTATTATAAAATATTATATATATATATATATATATACAGATATTCAAATTTGAAGATAGCATTTAAAACAATATTCTGCAAAAAAAAATCATTTTTAAAAATTGATTATTTGTATGGAATAAATATTACATAGGTAACCTTTATTGCCTCTTCTACAAAAATTATAAACACTTACTCCAAAAATAAGTATTTAAAATTACAATAAAACATATAGAAATATACTGTAAGAAGAGATTTCTCACCCAACTGTATGGAAAATATCTATCATCGATTTTGACCAAAAGTGATAGTCTTACACACAAGTTTTACATAGAATCATGATAATTTTATAATCTATTTGTCCCTTATCAATAACTTTTGTGGGGGTGACCTGGTGGTCTAAGGGTAAGGTGTCATACTTCTATGCTGGTGGCCGGGGTTCAATCCTCGGTCCCGGTAAAGATTTATCTGATTACCAAACCCTTCCTTCACCTCTGACAAGACATCTTGTGAATGTGAGGAATGCCAGGTCTCCACCGTGGTTCGGATTCCACGTTAAACTGTAGGTCCTCCATTTCATCTCACAATCACCCTACCATTACACATTAGCGTAAGTGCGTATAACCCGAACGGGTAGTAAGACGCGGTGCTAATAATAATAATAATAATAATAACTTTTGTGTCGGGGGTGTTCATAATATCTACATATCACTAGCTATTTTATAATTTTTGATACACACAGTATATAATAATGCATGCATTCTACAGCTTTATACATTCAATGTCCTTCATCAAAACTCCTGCAATGAACACACTTAAAATTATATTTTAATTATTTATATTAGGTATCCGTGATACAAATTTTGGTTGAATCCTGGCCGTGTCAAATGAGGTGTTTTTACTTTCTATTGCTCATTCCCTCAACGCAAATGTAGGAACACTTTCTCTAAATTACCGTATTTCTTATACACCCTACTTCATTATTGTAAATTTACGGATAACATTGAAAATAATAAGTGAAGCATTTTTAATATCACAAAAACAAAAAAATGACATGGAAATAATCTTTACAGTGCACACTCTTATAAGTGTTGAGTAACATCTTCATCTTAGCATGTGTGTTCCCCCTCCCCTTCCTCTCTAAAGTTTACGTTATTTCCATCTCTTTGACTTGGGATGCTATGGCACCCAAGGAGTGCGAAAAAGTAAATATGATATATGTGATGAATTTATTTTGTTAAATAATAATTGTCAAAATTAAATATGAACCTGTGTTAATTTTAAAATAGTGGTGGTTAAGGCATGTTCACTAGTGCCCCCACTCCTCTTTTCATTATCCAATTTTATAATTGATATCAAAATAGTTTCAAGACATTTATCTATTGTGACAAGTGTACTTATTGTTAATATTACCAATAGTCCATAATGATTTAGATAACCCTGTATTATCAATACCAAATTATTGACTATGTTTACAGATCAGATTACCATAGGCAGGGCCAAAGTGTTTGATTGGTACACCTAAGTGAAACGAGCCCGTGTGGTTTTTACGCCAATGTACGAATTAAGCTAATCTGTTAGAGAAGAGTCAGGTTGCTTTTTGATTACAAACATTCACATTTGCGTGGAGGGTGAGTGGAAAACAGTTTGGGAATAATAACCCCATATCACCCAACTGGGATTGAACCTCAATCCCCGTCCTCGACAGTCCAGTTTATTGCAAGAGTAGTACCTTTGACCATGCGGTTACCAAAGCGGATCCCTTAATTATATTAATTAGGTATTATACGCAAATAATATGAAATTAATGGATTGATTATAAACTACATTATTAAAATTGTATTTTCCATGCAGAAACGATAATAAATTCATAGCACATTTAAAAAAATCTCATTCACAAAAGCAGAACATTTATTATTCTTTTGTTTGGTTGAGAGATAAAGTCGTTTTTTATTTTATTTTAATCAATCGCTTTTTACAGAAATGGCTTCCATTGCAAAACACATCGTATTCACACAACTGAGTTCATAAATGAACGTAGTCTAGTTGTTATTTTCCATGAAAACATCTGTGTATCACAGTGCAACGCTTGGCACCACTGCCTTGAGTTTTCACGAGAGGCTCATCTTGTTTGACCTCACACCGATAGATCGCAGCATACAGCACCACAACACTTTTTTGAATTAAAATAAAACAGTACCACTTTGTTTTAATTTAGAACAATATTTATGTTGAAAATATAAAGGATAATAATTCTCAATCATATTTTCTAGGTTTATGCTTTGTCTGAATATTTAAAAAAAATTAAATCAATAAAATACGATCATGTAAAAATCATTTATACAAAGTCGCTTACAAATATTTAACTTTTAATTGGCGTTAAATTATACTAAAGGATAGAGAAATGTCTTAATTGTAATATAATGAAAACAGTTTTAGTCTTAGGCATCCCACATTTCAATAACAAGAACAGTTTGTCTTATGCAGTGTTCTTTAAATTATTTTTTAACACTTACATTTGAATTGGCTGGGTAGATGTGAATAAAACATAAACCATGTAAGTGAATTGATCTTTACAGTAGTAAAAATCTGATTCAAATGTGTAAAGTAGTTTTCTTTGTAATCGGGTACAGAGAAATCGCCTTAGAAAAAGGCCACGCTCATCAATTATAGTGATCCGTACTCTTAAATACAGCAAGTTAATTGATTATATTCATATAGAAACACCATAAATGCAGATGCTCTCATGTTATTGACCAGTTTAGTAACTCATATTTATAGAGATAAAAAGCAATCAGTATTAAAACCACACATTCATTCGTTTATAAAGAAAAAGCTTCACACATGTGTTCTCTTGATATTTACCACTAGTAAGGCAGGCTTGTATTCAAAACAGTGCACATTATATTTACTCTAAATAGAGGGTGAAAAAATGTCATACAATTAATGTTACCAAGCTATTCACAGGCAATAAGTTCTATTGATTCTACTTCAAACTATTGGATCTTTTGGAAATAAGACCTCAATGTAAATAAGATATATAAGGTTCTGTAAGTAGGGTGAATAAATAGTTTACTTTATTTGAAGTTGACCTATCGTGTTGTAGACTACCAACAGAAACTAAACATAAGCTACAGACAATCCTAGTTATGAAAAGAAACGAAACAGCTTGTATTAACTCTTTGATTTGTTTTTTTCTAGCACCGCGTCTTACTACTCGATCGCGTGGTACGCTTATGTTATAATTACGCAAACGATTCTAAGTATTAGGAAGGTTACACACAGAGAAACTGTACCCGCACTTGGTCGAGGGAGAGTGAAACATTATTTTGTAATAACCTCCCTCAGTACACCCGACTGAGATTCTAACCTCAATAACCCCATCATCTGGAGTCGGGTGGATCGAGGTTCGAATCTCAGCTGGGCGTACTGAGGGAGGTTATTACAAAATTGTTTTCCACTCTACCTCCACGCAACTGCGGGTATGTAGCCTTACTAATCCTTAAAGCCATTAACGTAATCATTACATAAGCGTATAACCCGAACTAGTAGTAAGACGCGTTGCTGCAAGCCGCTACGTTTTGTTAAAACCATAAGATCAGTGGAGAGTCTTACTTCGGAACTTGTCATAAATCACTTTCCCACATGCCGTGAATCCCTCCTTCGTTAAGACGAGCGATGAAAATCTGAACGCACCCAAGAAAAGAGAATGATATCCACTTTATGGAAACCGTTTCAAACGGAACAGTAAAATTTTCCACAAAAAGCATCATGGGGAAAACATTTTAAAGGTAGGATTTACTTAACATTGTTTTACCGTTAAACTTTACAGTTTTTTTTATAGAAGATCTCTGTGATTATCCATCATGTACAGAGCCTTATCTTCCCTTTTCATAATTATAGGTTTACTAGTTGTTTTTCTTACATGTGGGTCGTTGATATCTATCAGCTTTGTATTTCACCAACATCAGAAAAACAAAGTAGAACAACTAATTCCAGATCAGAATCCAAGGATACCTTTGAAAGGCCCAAGTCTGGTAAATACACTACATTGATTAAATAGTTATTTAAATAACTGGTATAGAAGTTGATTACTACAAAACCAAATATTAACAACATGGTGATAATAATCTTTGAGGAATCGAGGCTGGTAGATAATTATTTGCACCTCTTTCAAACGATCTAAATATGCCAAATATAATATTTATCCGTAATTTTTTGGGTGTCTCATATGTATCAATGACAGCCACAACTGTCTAGCTAAGCAATATAAATCTAGAAAGTTGAGATTTATTGCATTTTCCATTTGGTTAAATATTTTATCATTTTGTCATTTTAGGGCAATGTTTTACTCATGATCGAATTAACAGTAAATAACATATGTGCCAAGATACTTAGAGTGACAACTATTCGTGTATTTGAGTTTGTAACGGAATAGTTTGTACAAATTGATAGCTATAGCTACAAAATAATGACTTATCTAAAATAATTTTCACTTTAAATCAGGCCTAAGAGATTTTAAAATCACTGTGGAAATGTGTTTAAAATTCTTATAAATAGGACCAGAGATATTCTTGGTGTTACAAAAAATTTCTCCACCAAAAATACCACACAACCTACACACAATCCTATTAATAAAAGAAAAAATGCGGCTTGCAGATGCTCTTTAGTTAAAATGATAGGTTCGGTGTTGACTCTTATTCTTGGAGCTTGGTTCAAAAAATTTATATATATATATATATATGTGTGTGTGTGTGTGTGTAATGATTGTGGTAATATTTCTAAAATCAACAATTATTTTGTTTCATTCCACGCATAGTTTGGCTCACCCCCCTTCCTTTCTTCCCTAGAATACTTTTAATTATACAAAAAAAGAATAAGACCCGTGTGAGATTCTAATCATACTAGGGTCCATCATACACACTTTATTGTAGCCTCATTTCTTCCCTTTGTCCAGAACGGACCACACGCCACTGCTTCTATTTATACATCCTACCTGAATTTATGTTGGATATTTTGTTGCTAAATTACAAAAGTTTTAATATATCAAATAAACTTTCACCAAGTAAACATATAGTTTAGATAACTAGAGATAAGTAATTTTAAAAAAAACTATGACTTAAGACCGAAAAAGATAGTTTTAAATTTAATATTAATTTTTTGTTAATATAATGCAACATATTGTAGAACAAACTTTACAACCAGTCCATTAATTTACAACTTAACTGATTGTTAGTGTATTTTATTATAACAAAAAAAGAACAGAATACTGTTGTTCGGAAAGGATTACACCAAATGTTAGTATTGTATAGTATTGTATATAACAAAAGGAAATGATAATATAGTTTCACCTAAAAAATCTACTGCTTTAGTTATAATATGTATATACATATTTTAATGAGAGTTCATTCATCCCGTGGACGGGGGGAAAAGAGTTTTCTATTTTTGGTTTATTTGTCTTTTTGGTGCTTGTATGTGTAGGTTATATAGACAGTTAAGATATATATATATATAGATACATATATATATATATTAACCAATTTTATATTTAAAATTATAAATATTTATGTTTGAATAAAAAATATTTATTCCATCTATATTTTACAATGCATAAATAGAGAGCGAACAAGACCACGTTTAGTTTACAACAACAAATATTTATCAAAATGAGAAACTTTTAAGATGATCATAGCCTGCGTGGTACTCATTCTATGACATAGAGACTTTATCGATTTTACAACTTTAGACATGTTTATAATTATAAGATCAAGGACTATTTGTATTCACGTGGCATGCTAAGCTCATTCACCCAATTAAATTACAATATTTAGAATCGGTTGCATTTTAGAGAAAATAAATAAAAGGTTAAGCATTTAATCAAAAACTTATGTATCTAGTAGCATGGATTATAGTTAAATTTAAAACACACACCAAATTATAACCTCAAAAAAAAATAGGTTTTCAATGATTTGACGTTTAATCAGCCAGTCAAATGTAAAATTGACCTTAAGTTCAATCTCGGAGGGTGTACCCGTATTTTTGAAGTAGAATATTGAGGATCTATTTTGGTGTTCTGATTATAGCTAAAGTAGAGCAAACCGTGTTTAAGCTCTGTTAGTTCAACTCACTGGAAATGTGTTTACATTTATTATAAATAAGACCAGAGATATTCTTGGTGTTAAAAATAATTTTCTCCACCAAAAATACCACACAGCCTACACACAATCCTATTAATAAAAGGAAAAATGCGGCTTGCAGATGCTCTTTAGTTAAAATGATAGGTTCGGTGTTGACTCTTATTCTTGGAGCTTGGTTCAAAAAATCACTTTTCCACTTTCCACAGAACCCGCATTCATTCAGACGAGTGACAAAGAAACTTAACGCACTCAAGAAAGGTGAATGATTCTCCAAAGTCATGTAACCGTTCCATATGGAAGTAAAACATTCCTCCACAACGTGCATCATGGGATGGCCGTTTTTAAAGTATATGGGATCATTTATCAGAATTTTGCCGTAGAATTTAAGACTTATTTGTGTGAGGTTTCTGTGGTTGGAAATCATATCAAGAACCTCTTTATCACTATTCATTAAAAACAGTTTCCTAATTGTTTTCAAAATATATGGATCGTTGAAATCCATCGTTTCAAAAATATTGCTCATTGAGTTAATAGTCATTATAACACCGATCTTCATATCTGAATCCAAAGATTCCATTAAATTGTTTACATCTGGTAAATACTTTACGTTGATTAAACAACTGTTTAAGGAACCTGTATAAGCACTATTTAGAATCAAATTAAATATCAACAACATGATTACGATAAATCTTTGAGGGAAAAAGGAGGGCAGATAATCTGGGGCACTTCCAACAGACGTTTTAAACACGTCGATGAAAACATTTTTACTTTTGAAGCTATTTTCGATTTCATCAAAAACCGTCACAGTTTTCCAGATAAGCGATATACATATATTAGTAGACACGAAAAGCAACCAAACGGTTCCCGTAAAAGGTAAAATTATTTTCAAGTATTTGGGAATTTCTAGAGCCTTTGGTACGATAAGAGTAATACAGTCTTCATCAAACGAGTAGGTACTCCTCCTCAAGTTGTAGGGCTGGACACTTTCCTGTATAGCTTGAATACCAGCCATTTTGGACGTCAACTCTTCCCTTATATCATCATTTTCAAAAGCTTCGTATGGAGTGATTTTCAAGGTGAGATTCATTGCACGAGCTACTTCATTTATCATCCGACCATTTGGTCCTTCTAAGACAATGTTGCCGTCATGGTCGATCTTTTCTATAAGTAGCACATGGGTAGGATGTGTGATGAGAGCATCTATAAGAAAACCTCGAGTGTTCTTTAATTTGTTAGGGAAAAAGTGGTTACCATTTCTGACAATATTAAATGGACTGAATTCCGAAGTTATGCCTGAAAATGGATTGTAGATTATAGTTCTTACTGACATCTTACTATTCCTGGTTGAGGAATGATATGGATACTTATCTTTATACTCGAGTATGTTTCTAAAAATAACCACCAAGTTCAAGATCTTTAACTTGTCCCAACAATCCTTTATTGCCTCAACTAGAATTGTTTTACTTTCACTCACTGGTGTGGTTATAACAATCACGAAGAAAGATCGAGGGTTCCAAAATGATGACAACTTCCAATTTACATCCAAAAAACATTTATTATCAATAATACTCCTAACAATTATGAACCCTACGCTGTTTTCCAAGTTGTCGATCCGTTTTAGGCCACACCAACCATTACGAGAAAACCAATTTCCATTGGTCCAACAGAAATCACCCTGAGTAAACTCTTCCTTCTGATTAACGTTTTCCGTCGACACTAAGGGTGTATATATGTTTTGGAGATAATTTGAGACGTAATCGATAACTCTGGATGTGTTGTCTCTGTCGACGATCATCAAGTTCAAGTTTTCTATGAAACAGTTGTCAATAATTTGTTGAATACCACTAACTAAGGAGATAATGGATGGTACCTCGTTCTCATCTGAGAAGTAAAGTTTGCTCTCACTGCGATGAATGCTGATAATATATACGATGATTACTTTCAAGAGGAAGATAGAATAAACCATCTGAAACAATATAACAATATTTAAACGAGAGAAGCTAAGTATATTAATATGTTTTGGTTGATAAGATAAACACTATGTATAATTATTCGATTTTGTATATCCTAAAACTTAAATTTAATTCACTTTGTCGTTGATCCTAACACATTTTAAAGATAGCTTGTTTTGGTTAAATTAACATACTTATTCTTTTTGTTAAGTATATTATTGTCCTATTTAAGAGATTTATTTTGAAATCTGTGCATAGAATATCATGGACAATAATATGTTAATTTTTTAGAATAGAAACATAAAAATATTCTGTTCATTAAATTTGTTGTAATTTAAATAAGCATAGCTAATTTTAAAATGATTTAACAATTGTCAACTAATACATCAATTTACGTACTAAAATAATATAATTTCAGAACCTATTATGTACATTTTTTAAATTCGATAGTTTTCAATTTTAAATTCTCTTTGAGTCTCCCCAAGTTTAAGCTTGCCCTGATTTCTCATAAGTTTTAACTCCCCTTGACGCTTCCCCAATTTAGCTTCCCTTGAATATTAGTTCAAACGTATATTTTTTGGTTGACCTTGCAAAGATAATATCTATCTACTCTCAACTGCTGCAAACTGCAATACATCTTCTCTATTTTTCACTCTGGCCTTTCTAATCCCAGCCCAGTCCCTACTTCCCCAACTTTTCTCTTACCCTTGTTATTGATGAAAGAGGTAACTATTTACTCAGTCACTAGTAGCAACCCCCATTCAACATATCTAGGAACAGAGCGAATTACAAGACTCTTTGACAAAATCTTGACAATGATGATTCACCAGTTTAATAAAAGATCATATTTAATAATCGGCGAGCAAAATGACGATCACTGACTTACCAATCTTCCTATAACTGTCCGATGATCGTATTTATAATCGGCATCGGCCCAGCTTTAATTAATATTATATTTCTTGAAAGCATATTATTGAATGTTTAGTTCTTACCTTTCAATATTTCTTGAAAGCATAATATTGAATGTTTAGTTCTTACCTTTCAATATTTCTTGAAAGTATATTATTGAATGTTTAGTTCTTACCTTTCAATATTTCTTGGTATCTTCAATACTGCAGTTTCCAAGTCGACGCACTCATGTGTGAAACTAATGTGTGGGACTAGATATGATTTTATACATGTTATATAGCGGAGTATTAGAATTGCATGTCTTATTAGTGTGTTGCATCTGATATAATAATAATAATAGTATAGTCCGTTCAGTTTAATACAAATTATCTCCTTTTGACTGTTGATATATAATTAAAGAAATCACGTTTTTTGTTTTAATATTAAACCATAATTATCACTTTAAAAAAAATATGTTTATCGTTAGTCAAATTGACAAAATCTATCCGCGAGGATGATGAACAGAAATTGGTTTTTAATTGTTTTAAAGCTGTTAGAACAAGTTCAATTTACCTAGACCAGATTATACTGGTTGACATGCAATGTACTCGATAAAATATTATAATCATGATTGACTTATTTCGCTTCCTTTAGATCACGAACAGGCACTGTATTTTTTTCCAATATAATGGTTTTATTTTGTAAAGGCTACAGTCCAACAGTCAGTGTTGATTGTTGATAAAATTGTCATTAATCATAGCCCCCAGCTTAGACAAAAATACATTTCTTAATTGTAAGGTTATAGCTCTATCAATTGTCTGTGTTTGTGGTTGCGTGAATAAAGGCATTGGCCTCGTATTGTCTGGTTACCCTAGGTGGAGGGGCTTGGTTTTATTTTATGGTTAAATGTACCAAGATATTTTATTCAAAAATAGCTTTCTCACGCTCTGATTATGTAAATGTGAGTGCACTTCATCTATATTCTACCCTATTCATTCTTGAACTATTAGTTTAATATAATATATATATATATATATATATATATATATATATATATATATATATATATATATAT
>CABFOW010002251.1:59334-87546 GCA_902141385.1 Timema californicum | reverse complement strand
ATATATATATATATATATATATATCGCTGAAGTACTAATAGACGAGGACAAAAATAACAATCAATGTTAAATTTTATGTATAGTGTCTACGTTTTTCGTTTACAATGGGATTTAGTAAGCTTATCGTAAATATTTCCGCAATACCTAATTTTATAAGATAGGGTCATAACGTTAAACATCAAGGTAAGATTATATTTTCATCTCAAGGTACATCACATGTACTACAATCTTCTTTAAGGTATTAGTTTTACAATATAACATTTCGCTAGGATATTTCAAATTCAATACTTTTTGTTTCCCAGGCCCAGTCCTTATTAATAAGAGTTTATTTTAATCAATTCTCTATTCATCCTAAATGGTGTTTAGAAGGTCCGAGCTGCCAAATTCATAATACACAGAATTTCCGGTGACTTTCCCAGTCGATTCAATTCCTGGCTTGGTCCAGGACTTCCAGTATTCTGACATGGTGTGTCATATTTTGTCAAGTCGGATGTTGAACTTAGTCATTAATGTTCTATGTTTGAGGGAGGAGGTATTTGTAAAGTGACAGTAACGATAAGCTGTTATCGCGAAAAAGTCGTCATTTTAAATTATTCATATCTATGTTAAGGGAGAGTGGAAACATATTGAGGGACAATCAGCCTTAATACATCTAGCTAAGATTCGAATCCAGAACTTTCCATTCTAAACAAACCAGATAAATTATTCTGACGTTTAGTACAGCAACATTTATAATGTTTCAAATGTAATAAATGTCTTCAGGTTCAATTTATCATTTTAATAGAGTGAAATAATAAACGTCAAATAAACAATAAATTTGTGTGTACAGAGTATTATTACCCCTTGGATCCATTAGTTTCTATTCACACTAATTGAATAAGGATAAGGGAAACATAATTTAGAGGAGATAATTACTGCGTGAAAAACTATTATGTCCTTTTATAATTTAAAGATCAACAATTGTTTTGCTACCTGTTATTTATTTTAATTTATATGCAGTTTCATTAACTTTATTTCCAAGCACACATTCAATTTAAACTGTCAATAATCAACTTTTACCTAAAACATATTCTCTTCAATGGATTGCCATACACAAAATATTATTAGGTGCAGACAGTAATTGTATATAAATATTTTGATTAGATTTTATTCATCCCGTAGACGGGGGGAATAGTTTTTTCTATTTTTTGTTTATTTGTCTTTTTGGTGCTTGTATGTGTAGGGAATGTAGATAGTTAAGTTGTGTGTGTGTATATAAATATATGCCAATTTTATATTTAAAATTATAAATCTTTATGTTTGAATAGAAAATATTTATTCTACAATGTATAAATAGAGAACGAATGAGAGCACGTTTAGTTTACAACAACAATATATATTTCTCAAACTGAGAAACTTTCAATAAGTTCTATAACCTGGCCTCATACTCATTCTATGTCTTAAAGACTTTATCGCCTTTACAAATTTAGATTAAATCACGTAGGGCGTACCCGCATTTTAATATAGAGCATAGGGGATCGATTTTGAAGTTTTGATTATAATTAAACTAGAGTGAAACGTGTTTAAGCTCTGTTAGTTCAACTCACTTCAGTACCAGTGGAATTTAGTGATGAAACTATCTGTCCAGTAAGTAACCGACTGAACAAGTTCTTATAACTCACTGTTCGTGAGATTTTAATGACTTAACTAAGGGCATTGGACAGGGGTATTTATGGGGTTCAGCCCCTGAGCCTCGAAATTTTGCTAAGTTTTTAATATGAAGCTTTAAAATGGCCTTGTATCAAACATCAAATAACTTGTAAATTCATCACTTTTCAAAAATTTGTCAAGGAATGACCACTCCATATTGCTTATAGAGGCATTTGTATTTCAAAATTTTCCAGGCGAATATCACTCAAAATATCTTCTAGATACATCTGAGCTTTAAGAGAACTATCCGTGGGGGTAATGGAGGCTTCCAAATACCTTCTATATGCACATATTTTTTAAATACGAGTGAGAGTCATTTTAATTAGCTTTTAAAAGTATTCAATTTCCGAAAAAGGTGTTGAAGGAAGGCCAATCCAATTAGCTTATGGTGTCTTCTAATTTAAATAAAATTTTAATGGAAGACCATTTCAAATCGCTTTTAAATAAATGTAATTTTCGAAAAAAAATTATGTTAAGAACTCTCTAAATAGCTTCTAGGGAATTCCAAATAGCAAAATTTGGGTGAAGATTAGTTCATGTATAGTTTAAGGAATCTTTTTTTAACATTCTGCTAAGCACTTTTTAAAATTGCTGTTTGAAAAATCAAAATTTTCCAAAATTTGTCAGAGGTGGACTACTCCAAGTAACCTCTGGGATTATATAAATTTCAAAGATTACTGGGAAAATCTATTCTAAATAGCTGTTAAAAGGGTATAGTTTTTTAAACATCTCCAAATGAGGAAAGTACAAAATAGCCTATAGGAACTTTCAATTTTTTAACATTAAGTGGGGAAAAGGTAAATACAAAATATCTAAAAAACTTTTTGATGATTGATTCTTTCCCACCCCCATATATCTCTTACACAAATAAAGTCCTACCACTACTATATAAAATAACTATGTTCGTATTGTTTAGGGTTTAATAATAAGGCATAACGTACGATATGTCATAAAATTACAACTTTGAAACCCAACCCCAACCCCCCAAAAATATCCTCCTACACCCATGATTCAAGAGCGTGTTTACCAGATTAAGGAAGCGTGGACACTTACCGATCCTTAACTAATTCCTGTCTGCCTCTGTATCAGCCTGTGGAAAACCCTGACGATAGATTTAATAGTACTCCATTTCTCACTGACTGATGTGGATAATGTGAGCTTATTTAATGTTTAATTGTGACTTTTTCTGATTCTATCTATAAGGACTAGATAGAGAATAAAAAGTGGTTAGAAATGAGAACTCTTCATCCAACTCACAGTGCCAGAATACATTTCTCATGTCTGAATCACTAAACACTTTGTTATTACTTAACCGGCCAATTATCTCCTCAATAATAGGCATTAAAAATTGGGGGCATTTAATAGCTACATTAAGATTTTTTGGGTCCAAACTTAGCCTAATCTCTCCATTTGGTTTTTCTTCCGCAATTAAATTATAGACACTCTATTTGTTGGACAATCCATCTTTAGTTATGATATATTTTTTTATAATTCAGAGAACCCTTCAACTTATTCATAGCTCTATGGGGAAACCTGCGTTGCTTCTCTACAATTGGCCTAACTGTTGGGTACATTTATGGTTTCACTCTACTGGTTACTTTCCCAAGGCCTGTGAAAACATTACTTTAAGCTTCAGGGTGCTTTAGATTGCTTTTAACAGGAAAGTTATTTTAGTCAACTTCTATTTCTTGAAAGTATATTATTGAATGTTTAGTTCTTACCTTTCAATATTTCTTGGTCTCTTCAATACTACAATTTCCAAGTCAACGTACTCATTTGTGTGACTAATGTGACGAGATATGATTTTATACATGCTATATAGAGGAGTATTAAGGTTGCGTGTCTTATTAGTGTGTTGCATCTAATATAATATTAATAGTATAGTCCATTCATTTTAATACAAATTATCTACTTTTTGACTGTTGAAAATATAACTAAAGCAATCTCGCGTTTTTTCAAATACTAAACCACAATTATGACCCTTTTTTTTAAAGATATATATCGAGAGTCAAATTGATAAAATCTATCCGCGAAGAAGATTGTTTTAAAACTGTTAGAACAATCTCTGTTTACCTAGACCGGAATATACTGGTTGACATGAATTGTATTCGCTACAATATTATAATCACGATGGACTTATTTCGCTTCCTTTAGATCACGAACAGGCACTGTATTTTTTTCCAATAGAATAGTTTTATTTAGTAAAGGCCACAGACCAACAGTCAGTGTTGATTGTTGATAAAATTGTCATTAATCATAGCCCCCAGCTTAGGTAAAAATACATTTCATAATTGTAAGGTTATAACTCTATAAATTGTCTGTGTTTGTGGTTGCGTGAATAAAGGCATCGGCCTCGTATTGTCTGGTTACCCTAGGTGGAGGGGCTTTGTTTTATTTTATGGTTAAATATACCAAGATATTTTATTCAAAAATAGCTTTCTCACGCTCTCTTCATGTAAATGTGAGTGCACTTCATTTATATTCTACCATATTCATTCTTAAAATATATGTTTGCTTAAATACATATATCTCGCTGAAGAACTAAAAGACGAAGAAAAAATAACCATCCATGTTAATTGTGACATTTCCAGTCGATTCAATTCCTGGCTTGGTCCAGGACTTCCAGAATTCTGACATGGTGTATCATATTGTGTCAAGTCGGATGTTGAACCTAGTCATTAATGTTCTATGTTTGGGGGAGGAGGTATTTGTAAAGTGACAGTAACGATAAGCTGTTATCGCGAAAAAGTCGTCATTTTAAATTATTCATATAAATGTCGAGGGAGAGTGGAAAAATATTAAGGGACACTCGCTCTTAATACATCTAGCTAAGATTCGAATCCATAATCTCCCATTCTTGACAAACCAGATGAATTATTCTGGCATTTAGTACAGCAACATTTATAATGTTTCAAATGTAATAAATGTATTCAGATCCAATATATCTTTTTAATAGAGTGAAATAATAAACGTCAAATAAACAATAAATTCGTGTGTACAGAGTATTATTACCCCTTGGATCCATTAGTTTCTATTCACACTAATTGAATAAGGATAAGGGAAACAGAATTTATAGGAGATAATTACTGCGTGAAAAACTACTATGTCCTTTTATAATTTAAAAATCAACAATTGTTTTGCTACCTGTTATTTATTTAAATTTATATGCAGTTTCATTAACTTTATTTCCAAGCACACATTCAATTTAAACTGTCAATAATCAACTTTTACCTAAAACATATTCTCTTCAATGGATTGCCATACACAAAATATTATTAGGTGCAGACAGTAATTGTATATAAATATTTTGATTAGATTTTATTCATCCCGTAGACGGGGGGAATAGTTTTTTCTATTTTTTGTTTATTTGTCTTTTTGGTGCTTGTATGTGTAGGGAATGTAGATAGTTAAGTTGTGTGTGTGTATATAAATATATGCCAATTTTATATTTAAAATTATAAATCTTTATGTTTGAATAGAAAATATTTATTCTACAATGTATAAATAGAGAACGAATGAGAGCACGTTTAGTTTACAACAACAATATATATTTCTCAAACTGAGAAACTTTCAATAAGTTCTATAACCTGGCCTCATACTCATTCTATGTCTTTACATATATTTGCAACGGTACACTTTTAATTATGTATTTCTAAAAATAAAGACCAGAACACTGATTATATTTATTCCTAAACAATAATGGATTTTAATTGTATTTTTTTATTATTACTAACCTGTGTGTTTTATTTATCATTTATAGTTTCATTATGGTGATTTACTCTCTACATGAACAGTAATAAAACATTTCACAAATTTTACGACACAACTGTACAAACTTTCTTATTTTGTTCATTGCAACTTGAGATTAATTTCAAATATTAATATTCAGGAGATTACTCTAACTAGAATTTCCTCAGATATATCATATTATCAATCACAAAACGCTATTCAAGTAGAACTTTCAATTAAAATGTACAAACAATTATATTCTATTTAAAAATGTCAAAAATTGGTCATTTTAAAAATGACCTCAACTTATTTATATATGTAAAATTATTTAATTAATAATATAGTGTCATTTATCTTTAAAAATAATTCCCATCTATCTTTTTACTTTCTAGCTATCTTACAGGTATAAACAGTATTTTGATCGTCATAAACTTTGAAAACGAGATTTTAAGTAATGTTGACGTTTCCTGACCCCCCGAATTCTAAAAAGTGGTTTTGTAATCTCCATCTTTCTGTCCATACCTCGGAGTAGAGCCTACATTATTTTACCGATCTGGCTAAAACTTGGTGTCTAGTGTTTTCATAGGTTTATCCTTTTTGAAATTGGATAGCTAACCTTATAATTAATGGTAGTTTACTTAAGGGCAAAAATAGATGAGGTAGAAAAGTCTGACCGCGTGAGATAAAACTCCAAATAACCATACTAATCTGAGCATTTGAAACTTCTCAAAATAAGTTTAAAAAAGGGGGTTGAGGGTTTCAAAATGTACAAAGCTATTAGAAACACTTAATTTTCAATGGGGTACAGAATTTAAATTCGGCAGGTTGGTAAAGATACAACTCCAAATAAATAAATAATAATAATTAGCACCGCGTCTTACTACCCATTCGGTTTATACGGTTTAAGTACTAATTACGCTAATGGATTAGGGATTATGAAGGTTGAATTAGAGGAAGTGAACCCGCATTTGCGAGGATAGAGAGTGGAAAACAATTTAGGAAAAACCACCCCCCGTTCACCCGACCGAGATTCGAACCTCGATCTCCCCGTCCTCAGCAGTTGAGCTTAACGCGACAAGCGCGTTAGCCAACTACGCCACCGAGGCGGGTAAATAAATAAAGAAGCCCGTACATTTTAAAAGTTTAAAATAAGTCTCTTGTAATTAAGGGAGGAAGGGGGAATAAAAAACCTTAAACTTGGGGGTAGGTGGAAATACATTTCCAGATAATAAAATAATTCATAAAATATATATATATTGGTGGCAGTTAGATAAGTGAGGGGAAGTCCTGGCGAAGGGTGTTAAAATTTCTAAAACAGAAATAATAAACTACTTCTCACAATATTAGACAATTTACATTTGTCATGTGGCTATAAGATCCACCACAAACTCTATAAACTTCTGGTTGCTTAAATTAAAAAAATGCTGGTTGCTTAAATTTCAAAAATGAAGGAATAGAAAATGCTTAGAGCGAGCCCCCTTAATATTTCGAAACTAGTATAAAACACACTTTTTTGTGATGTAAAAAAATTCAAATTAGATATGTACGTTAATAAAACCTCTCGTTTAGCTGAATAATGTCTGAACATAAGAAATTTCAAAATTGTTAAACCGGGAATTAGAAGTGTTAACAATGTATATAACTAATATAGAATAATATTTTTGGTGTGGTCTAGTTGAAATTTGGAAGGCACCTAAAATAACCACGTAAAATAACAAAATAATCAAACAAAGTAAACAGAATACAATTTTTACACCAAATGTGTCACCCACCCACATACGTACCCACACACCCACACTAACACAACACGTCACATACAAACATTATTACACATTATTTTTCCATTTTAATATAGGCATTTGGATTATATTTTTGGAAAAACTGTATTAGGCAAATGTAGGAGTTTTCTGGATATATATATATATATATGGCGGATTACCTGACACAACCAGAATCCACCAGGCAGAAGCTCCTCCATCGCCTGAACATGGTATTCATCGCGGTGACCAGGTCCTGGAGTGAAGCTATAGCAGTTGCGGGGGACTCGGCAGCGGCAGCCATATACCCTCCGGGTTATCATCCACCGCCACCGGTACAGCAGATTGTCTACAGGGAGCGTCCGGCAGCCAGACCACCACGGGGACGAGGAGGAAGGATGAGGAAGTAAGCCAGTTCCTCCAGCGATTACACGTCGAGCTTCGTTCGCCATGGATCTACGGACGTCGCCCAGGGACATTAGAACGGAAACTGCTTAAACATTTATATTCTTTGTACATGTAATATCATTTTATTGTATATAGCATGTAGCGATTGTAATATGTAATGTATTTCTGTTCTTATAATAAAGGAAATGGACTCCTTCGGGAACTCCGGGCAATCCTTCTCGCTTTTCGGCGAGTCCCTTCGGGACCTTCTCAGCTTTTACCGTCGCCGCCATCTTGGTGGCGGAGGTATAAAAGCGAGGGGAGGACTCGTCTCGGGACTCAGTCGGACAGCGGGAAGGGACCCAACACACACACATATATATATATATATATATATATATATATTAGTTAGTAAAAATTGCTATATTCAAAATCTGACAGAGCTGCTAAAACAAATTAAAACATATGTGAAGGAATGGCCTGACCTTAGGGGCCACAGGGGTCTGGCCCTGCCAAAATTTTCCTAGTATTTTTAACATAAAAAATTCTTTCTTTCGCTCTTTTTATCATATAAAATATTTAGTAAAAAATATCATTATGAAGTGGAGCAGCCTTAATTACAGGCGGTGAATTATTGGTTTTGATATACAGTATTCCAGTCAAGATTGTTCATTACTCACTCTAATTGTCTTGCGAGGACTATACCAACGTTCTAGTGACTGAATCTACAAGCTGACGCGGGCCAGCTGTGACACTTAGAGAGAAACCACGCCCAGTATGAAAGGTCTCAAAGTCAATGCAACCTACCATTCCATTGCGAGCTACAACAATAGCGAATAAGACCAGTCTGAGAGGTCTCAAAGTCAATGCACCCTACCATTCCATTGCGAGCTACAACAATAGCGAATAAGACCAGTATGAGAGGTCTCAAAGTCAATGCACCCTACCATTCCATTGCGAGCTTCAACAATAGCGAATAAGACCAGTATGAGAGGTCTCAAAGTCAATGCACCCTACCATTCCATTGCGAGCTTCAACAATAGAGAATAAGACCAGTATGAGAGGTCTCAAAGTCAATGCACCCTACCATTCCATTGCGAGCTTCAACAATAGCGAATAAGACCAGTCTGAGAGGTCTCAAAGTCAATGCACCCTACCATTCCATTGCGAGCTTCAACAATAGCGAATAAGACCAGTATGAGAGGTCTCAAAGTCAATGCACCCTACCATTCCATTGCGAGCTTCAACAATAGCGAATAAGACCAGTCTGAGAGGTCTCAAAGTCAATGCACCCTACCATTCCATTGCGAGCTTCAACAATAGCGAATAAGACCAGTATGAGAGGTCTCAAAGTCAATGCACCCTACCATTCCATTGCGAGCTTCAACAATAGCGAATAAGACCAGTCTGAGAGGTCTCAAAGTCAATGCACCCTACCATTCCATTGCGAGCTTCAACAATAGCGAATAAGACCAGTATGAGAGGTCTCAAAGTCAATGCACCCTACCATTCCATTGCGAGCTTCAACAATAGCGAATAAGACCAGTATGAGAGGTCTCAAAGTCAATGCACCCTACCATTCCATTGCGAGCTTCAACAATAGCGAATAAGACCAGTCTGAGAGGTCTCAAAGTCAATGCACCCTACCATTCCATTGCGAGCTTCAACAATAGCGAATAAGACCAGTCTGAGAGGTCTCAAAGTCAATGCAACCTACCATTCCATTGCGAGCTTCAACAATAGCGAATAAGACCAGTCTGAGAGGTCTCAACGTCAATGTACCCTACCATTCCATTGCGAGCTTCAACAATAGCGAATAAGACCAGTATGAGAGGTCTCAAAGTCAATGCACCCTACCATTCCATTGCGAGCTTCAACAATAGCGAATAAGACCAGTCTGAGCAGGCCCGCTATATGATAAAGATAGTTTATATTTTGTTTCGACTTTTATGTGTATGTGATTTTATATGTGTTGAGACTCAAGTAAAGTGACGAGTGAAGGTGATTAATTGACAGTAATTAAGTAATTTCTTTATTAAAAATTCTGTTTTCTTAATTCAAACTGCAAGAAAAACTGGAAATTGAATGTTTAGGACTACATCAGCCTATTAACGTTGCATTTATGCAAGTAAATGCAAGATTTTTTTTCTGTGACAATTGGTTTAGTAAAAAAATGTTGAGTAACTGGGTGTGAATAAAAACAAATCTTATTTTGTTTTTATTGTTTATTTATTGCTAGTGAAGTGTTTTGTACAACGATAGGATGTATATCATGAAAGCTTCAATGGGAAAAAGTCTACTGTGAAGGCGAGTACTATTGAATATTTGGATAAACCACGTAATCAAAACACAAAACCACCACTGGATGAACATTAATCATTCTTCAAGTCACTGTTATTCAGAGCATGGCCATAGTGAAGGGGGAAGGGGCAGCAGGGGCAGCCGCCCGGTGCGCCGAGCTTGAGGGGCGCCATCAAGATGTAGATTGTTTTAAATATAAAATGTAAGATTGCGAAATTTATTTAAATGCACAACTAAAAAGACATATACTTTATTCTCCTTTAGGAATAAAGATGTATCCCATTTCGACAGACACACGTGGCACAGTGAACTAATTCTCACGCTAATCGACCAGTAAAGCTATACAAATTTACAATATTAATAAAATTAATATATTCACATTGTCACGGCAGCGAGCAAATTTCACATTTCACATTCAAACCGTCAGGCGTCTCTCAGCTAAATTTGAATTATGTTGAAAACTGGAAAAAACAAAACAAGAGGTGGATAGCATTGTCCAAACCAAGCATTAGCAAAAACTTAGCTGGGCAAAGAATGTGGATCTCTCAACCACTGCGCTACCACTACAGTGGCCCCATGGCTTCTTTGGTGCTGGCTGACAGCTTTGAAAAGTTACCAGACCAAATTATGTATCCCTACGCCGAACCATATGATCTTAAAAAACATGTGTTTAGCAGCTGTCACTTCTGACGGTCATAATGTAGGTATATACCTAAATGTTGACAGTCAGAAGTCAGTTGTGAGCTGTCAGTCAGCACAAAAGAAGCCACGGGGCTACTGTACAAGGTATTACAAGTAGGCCATCTCCATCGACACTTCTAGAAAACGAAAACTTTACCAAAATAACTAAGAATATAACTGGTAGTGTAATTGTACACTCAGAGGGCTCCACACCAAATCTTAAACAGTCCTTTCCATCATTTATTCCTTATGAAGATGTACAAGAAAAGGATTTGTAAAATGAACCAACCAAAATTCAACTAAATGTTAATGACCCCCACATCATGGTTTGATTTGAATTACCATGTGAGACGCTCATTAGTTGAACATGGTCCAGAACAAAATACAATTGGTACTTTTCTATTATCAATTAATGCAGAAAAAAAGGCATTTTACAGGAAGTTGATTCTATAAAAAAAACTTTTGAACGTAGGAAGGGTGGTGCAAAATTGGCTAATTCACAATGAAGAGAAAAATTCTATTTACTGTTTCCACTGCATGCTATTTGGCAAGTATTCTAATTTATGCTTTGTAAATCCAAAAGTAGGATTTTATGACTGGAAAAAATTACAGGTTCTAATTCCAGAGCATGACATTTTTGTATAGCACCAAGAATGCTATCTTGGAAAATCTTTTAAAAAAGGATTAAAGAGGGCAGTACAATTGATACTGAACTAAAGTAAATAATCATAAAAGAAAAAAAAGAAATGACGACACATACTCGGTAATATTGTAGATTTCATTTTCTTTTGTGCAGTTAACAGCCTGGCTTTTTGAGGTCAAGTACAAATATACGCTAGGCCAATAATTTTGGAATTTTTTTAAAATTTGCTCAAGTTTGTTTCTCATTATGATAAACAGCTAAAAGATTATATTGCCCTTTTACAAAGAAAAAGAAGAAATTCTTTACTACTTTTCTCTAGCCATTCAAAACGAGCATAAATTTATTAGATGACACTGTACGCCAAGAAATATTAAAATATATAGAGAGGCAAGATATTTCTCAATTTCATTTTATTGTACACCAGATGTAGCCCACCATCAAAAAATGTGCCAGATTATTAGGTACGTGAAAGTTTCAGGGGATGTTTGCTCTATTTAAGGCAGTTTCATTGATTTCATAATAACTAGTAAACCAAGCGGATCTGGATTAACTGAAGAGATTCTACACAATAGAAGCCTATGAATTTGATATTCATTGCCGAGGAAAAACAGATGCTAATGGTTCAAATATGGCGGGGAATTATTCAGGGGTCCAGGCCCGCATACAAACAACTAACAGCCATGCAAGTTTTATGGAATGTGATGCTCATTCATTGAATTTGGTAGGTGTTCACGCTGCTGGATTGTCTCCAGATGCTATCAAATTTTTTGGAACAGTACAAGAAATGTACAAATTATTTGGTTTCATTGTCAAAATGTGGTAAATATTACCCAACGAACTTTCTACCACTCTCAAACGTCACTGTGATACAAGATGGGCATCCAAATATTCTACTGCTCGTGCACATTATTCATAGTTTGGTTAGAAATCTTCTTAAACAAATTGATTTTAGGTTTGTTTGTCACTCTGTTATGTGGGACAAATTACTAAATCAGATCTACAGTGTGAATGAATAGCTACAGCACAAATATATGGCTGTGGACCGTGCAGTTAGTAACTTGACTGGATTGAAAGATGCTATACAAGACATCCGATATACAGAGATTGGTGGTATACTGGATAAAGCATCGAACATCTGTGCTGCAACATCTCTTGAAATTGGCTGCTTCTTTGAGGAGAAAAGGGCAAAGAAGAGGAAAATACTGACTTTGGAAGAAAGTGAGGACACTGTTTTGACAGGAAAACAAAGTTCAGTATGAACGTTCATGTTATTTTTGACAAAGTCTTAGAACAAATGGAATGGCTCTTTAAATGTTTTAGTGAATTATTAGATGGATTTAATTTTTTAACGGGCAAGTCTTTGCATTCTATGACTGTAGAAGATTTAAAATCTAGAGCAAAACGCTTAGCAAATAAATCTGAATAAATCTGGATTCTTCTGAAATAAAGGGGGAAATAGCTAGTTTTAAGTTTCAGGCCAGTTAATTATTTGAAAAAATTCAGGATATTTCAAATGCAACCTCTCTTGACCTATTAAATTTAATCCACAATATATTCATAGCCACATCTCATCCAAACTAAGTAATTGCTTTCAGATTATTTTTAACATTGCCAGCTACTAATGCGTCTGGTGAGCGAGGTTTTATTAAGTTGAAAATAATAAAAAAATACTTAAGGTCGTCAATGGGTCAAAACAGGCAAACACACCTGGCAAATCTATCAATAGAAAAATATATTGTTTAAAATATGAATTACGATGAAATAGTAAATGATTTTGCTGTTGTTAAAGTTAGAAAGGTGTAAACTGTAAGTTTAAAATAAGTATTTTTAATTTTTAAAATAATGTTACTTATACATTTTTCATAATTATATGAGGTATCAATTAATTATAAATAAAAGTATCCTTCATTAAATTCAAACTATTAAAAAAAATCATTACTACAACTATTTAAGATCATATAATCAACGCAGGTTATTGAATAAGATTATATAATTGAATTAATTTTTATTAAAAATATTAAATTATAATAAAGATTAATGCAAAAAATATATATATCTTTTTAATTTTTAATACAAATTAGCAAATTATAAACGGGACAATAATTGCAAGCCACAGCAATAATAGCAAGATTTTTTGGAAATGGGAGGGGGGGGGCGGGGTAATGTTACTGTTTGCCCCTGGTGCCAATTCCTCTAGCTATGGCCCTGATTCAGAGTGAGAGGTTTTAATGAAGACGTCGAACTAGAGATTAGGGCTGCTTTTATAAAAATATCTCAAAATATAAAATAATAAATCTCAGCAGTTTTCAATGACCCCCTTTTTTTTATCCCTTGTCGCAAAATTACGGTAGGTCCATGTATAGCAAGCACATCAGTGGTGCATCTCATTCCGCGTTTCTCTTAATTACTCTGTTTATAATTCCGAAAGAACATCAGTTAAGGATAACCATTACGGTATGTTAAATTTTCTCAACCCAGTGTCTCCTGAGGACTAAGCTTACAATTCGAGCCAGAGCTCCGGCAGAACCTCTGTTGACCGTAACAATAACGGCCCATGCTATCACCGACATTTTTGGGACACACATGTTTTATGTATAATTGTTGAGAACTTTACTTTTTTACTAAAGAATTTTGTAAAGAATTACAAATCTATTATTAACCTTGAGTATTATAAATTATTTTAAGAGTTTTTATTCAACAATCCTAAGGTTGTTTTAGTAAGATTATCCACATAATAGTATCTCAATCAATGCAAATATATCTATAATTCCCCATAGTTATTAATAGATAGGGAACAAGATATATACAAACACACAAAAATATACAAATATGTGGGTGTATAACTATATTTCATTTATAATTTAAGATACATTGCCTTTATATACATACAGTAGAAATTAAATTTTCAACGTGCATTGTAAATGATTAAGATACAAATTATTTTTTATGCACTTTCCAATAATTACATGTGTTAAGTTGACAAACAAAGCTGCTTACCTCAACGTAACTGCCCGTTTTTTTGGATTGTGAAATAGCATTTCTAATGTTTGTTTCAGTTTTATATCAACTCGTTGGCAAACAATGCAGTATTTCGTCAAATGTTTCAACAGACATGTGAAAATACTTGAAAAACTTATCTTCACATTGGTGTGGTTTAGCAAAATATAACCTAAAATCACCTTCAAGTAGCTTACAGCTAGTTACCCAATACCGCCTTCTATTGTTTCTATTGTTTCTTACCCGCCTCGGTGGCGTATTTGGCTAACGCGCTTGTTGCGTTGAGCTCGACTGCTGAGGACGGGGAGATCAAGGTTCGAATCTCGGTCGGGTGAACTGGGGGTGGTTTTTCCTAAATGGTTTTCCACTCTCTCTCTCCACGCAAATGCGGGTTCACTTCCTCTAATTAAACCTTCCCAATTCCTAATCCATTAGATTAATTAGTACTTAAAGCGTATAACCCGAACGGGTAGTAAGACGCGGCGCTAAATATTATTAATTTTTTTTTGTGACTATGCGGAACAAAAGGTGCAATTCCGTAGTCGGGGGGGGGGAAGAGGGGCGTCAACCTCCACATAAATCTTATGAGATAAATATATATGGCCTTATTTATGGCTCAAACAATATCAAAATTAAGGTCAAGTACAAATCATGTGTTTATGTTACCATAAAAAAAACCTTAGTTAGCTTCTAGAGGTGTTTAGTATTTATAATTTTTCCTATCCTTAAACGGTTCCATCATTGGCAGTCCAGTCCACTGCGAGAATTTGGTCTTAGACTAGGGGTCCCCAAACTTATTGGGTTGAGGGTCACATTAAGATGGTGTACGTACTAGGTGGGCTGAATAAAATATATACAGTTTTCTATAGTAAATATTTATAAGTACATATACATATTATAAATACAACACACACACACATATATATATATATATATATATATATATCTTATATATAAAATTCTCGTGTCACAATGTTCGTTCCCGTACTCCTCCGAAACGGCTTGACCGATTCTCATGAAATTTTGTGAGCATATTGAGTAGGTCTGAGAATCGGCCAACATCTATTTTTCATACCCCTTAGTGATAAGGGTTGTCCACCCTTAACATTTTTCTATAATTTTTAGACATTTTTTTAATATCTTTATATAATTCTTATACCAGTGTGTAACGGGCAGCGTGGGGGGGGAGGGGGGTTGTGAAGCTTATATAATTCTTATACCACAGTGGGTAACGGGCAGCGTGGGGGGGAGGGGTGTTGTGAAGCTTATATAATTATGATACCACAGTGGGTAACAGGCAGGGAGGGGGGGTTGTGAAGCTTATATAATTATGATACCACAGTGGGTAACGGGCAGGGAGGGGGGGTTGTGAAGCTTATATAATTATGATACCACAGTGGGTAACGGGCAGCGTGGGGGGGGGGGTCGTCAAGCTTATATAATTATTATACTACAGTGGTTCACGGGCAACGCCGTGAGGGACTGCTAGTATATATATATATACACATCTAATAACAATAACCAAAGATGAACATAGATCAATATTTATATTATCAAGGGAATAAATGAGCACAAACATTTAGATAAATATACACACCAACAATTAATAACATTTATTAATTATTTGTATTGTGTATAGTTGTGTGTTTCGTTAGGATAAATTAAACACACTATGTATATATGTATGTAATGTATGTTATATTCAAAAATAACATTCAATTTTTTTGTGAAATTAGGTTATACAAGTTGTATTAAATTAACGCGAAAGACATAAATGTGTAATATAGTATAAAGCATATGCACAAAATTTGAATGATATTTGAAAGAGATTTATAATGTTAATTAAAAGTTATAATATATTATAATTAGGAATATCTTGAAGTTATAACGAACATCTAAATAAAATTAGTGAAATATTAAAATTGTAGACTTTTGAGTCAAATTATACTTAAAACTATGTTAAAAAAAATGGATGATGTGTTCATGCAATTTCGTATGTCTATATTAATGTAAGAAATTGACAGAACAAGTTATTAAATTTCGAAAAAAATATAAAACATTGAATTCCTTTCTTATCTGTATTTATCTGTTCCTTGATAGCTAATTCAGACGATTCTCCTGTCTTGAAAAAGGACAATGTCTTGGCTGTTGTGTTTGACAACGACTGTACTGCCAAACGAACATTTTTTTCCTTTCTTACCCCTCGCATGACAAATGAATAGTTTTTAACTTGTGACAGACTTTTAAGTCATCACTGGCGAGTTTAAGTAAAGCTATCAATGGAGATATGTCTAGCTTAACCCCAGCTTGAAGGATAAAACCTGAATCGAAGAGCAAGTTCCTAAAGAGTTTTAACAAATGGGGAGCATCGATAAAAAAGTATACTCTTTCTTTTCGTCGTCTAGGTTACAAAACCAATGTTTCTTTATTGCGACACCAATTTTATTCCAGATACCATAGGTACTTCAACCCATCTCAGAAACACAAGCCAGTACTGGGTACCCATAATTTATTTTGTCTTGACACTAGCAGAATTCAAAATGTCCTTTGTCATAATACAATCAAAATCAATAATAATTGGTTGTTTCCGATTACAAAACCAACCTTTTCGCCATAACAACTCGCATCGTATTAATACAGCTATCTGATTTTTATTTCATCCTATAGCAAAATAGCAATCTTTTGGTGCTGTTGCATATTTGCTCTTGCAACTGTCAGAATTTTCATTACATCTTCTATAAATCCTTTCCTTACAGTGAGATTGGAAGCTCACTCTCGTAATGTTGATAATCCTGACAGTGGATAGTGACATTTGTTCATCATATAAGTACGTTCGTTTCCCTAAATATCTCAGTGTGACTGCTAAATATATTTCTTTCTGGGTCCAATAAACTTTTCTCTTCTTTGTGAGGGTTAAATTTAACTGGTAAGTTGTAAAAACCTCATTTAACTTTTTCTTTATTTCGGTTTTGATAACTTTATTAAACATTTTACTATTTTTTATTGAAACAATTGTGTTGAGGGGGCCTTCGAATCTTGAAAGAATTTTCTCTCAATTATTGTTGATGTTTTAAAAGTATCGTTCCCAAAATTTTATTTTCTTCTGCCACATTTTCATACTTTCTAATAATTTCCAAAATGTAATTTTCCTTTTTAAATGTGTAGTATTTTGGTCAGTTAATGGCGTGACTTTGCACTTTCTTCTTTTTTGGAGATATCATCTGTTTATTAATCCTTTTGTCATGCCTTAAGTTGAAACTCTCATTGTGTTATTTTTTTATTATTTACAATAGAAGAAATTTCATTTTCAACACTAAGTTCATGAGCCCAGACTTAAGATAACGTTCATAGTAACAAATTGTTCAGAACAAATTATACATGACTCTGGATTCCACCTACCGTCTCGTTTACAGAGATGTATCCATATTTTCCGTGTCTCAGGGTCATTTGTAAATAAATGGTAAATAATATAACGTCCGTAAGTTTTTACGGCACTATTGTTACATACAGCTACTGTACACCTCATTCCCGGCATCACAGTAAATCTGTAATAAACAGCAACTTTTAACAATATTGCTTGATACCAACGAATAAACTGAATATACTCAATAAACTATTACACTGAATATACTAGTATACGATTAATAGTGAATATAAACTGTATAGTCATAAACCACTCAAGTAAACAATTCAACACCACACTTGTAGATAAACACATGGAGACGTTTCCTTAAATCAGCGCGTAGTATTGTGTGTTAACCGAGTATCAAGCGTAGGAACGAACCGGGTCGCTCGGTGACGTCACAGTAGCGCCACGTGTTCGGGAAAAACCGACTGCAGGCCCGTATGGGGATCAAGCTAACCTTGCACTCTATCCACCTTGGAACTACATTACCTTCTAATAGCTTACATATTCTGTCGGCACTCCAAGATACGCTGAATGTAGAAGCTAAGACACCATTTCCTTGTTCAAAGTACAATCTCAGACACATTATGAAATATAGCTAAATATAATCAAAGCTAAAAAGATACTTTACTGATCTTCTATACAATATAAGATTTCTGCATCTCATAATATGAGGAAAAATATCCCTTATTTACCCCGAAAGGTAGCAATATTACTTTTCATGGCTCCCCTATGATATATTGTACAGGGCCTTATTGAAATTCAACAAGAAGATAATTTGGATTTCACAATAAAATATGGTGGCCAAACAAGTCGTAAACATCCAATGCGGTGTGTTTCTTCATCATAAACCATTGTGTATGTAGTTCACTGTAAATTTTATAGTGTTTATATAGCCCAGCGTACATTTTAGAGTGTTTAGAATACCAAGTGGCACAATGCTTAAAAATTGTGTCAATTATCAAGACTATATTTTAAATATATTTTGATGTAAGGTAACATTTTAAAATGGTATACGTGCTTTTACTCCACTCATAAATTATTATTATTATTATTACCACGCCTTTCTACCCGTTCGGGTATTACGCACTTACGCTAATGTGTAATGGTAGGGTGATTGTGAGATGAAATGGAGGACCTACAGTTTAATAGATGTCTTGTCAGAGGTGAAGGAAGGGTTTGGAAATCAGATAAATCTGTGCCGGGACCGAGGATTGAACCCCGGACCCCAGTACAGAAGTCTGACACCTTACCTCTAGACCACCAGGTCACCTCCACTCATAAAGAATTGCTATAAGCTTTACTTTGGATTGAAGATGGGGACCAAGATACATATTTGGGCCTTTTAATTTTGGTTGTCACTTTCGTCAGATTCCTCCGGAGTTGGTTAAAAGGTTCTCAGCACATGAATTTGGTTGTTCCAATGATTTGATGGAAACCAATAATCATTCTACTGATTGTTTCTTTTATCTTACAATCCTTTCGGACACCAGTTCTAAATCAAAGCACACTGTGAAATACTCTAATTTATCATCTGCCATGTACCTCGTATTTAAGAATTGCCTGTTTCAAAGCATCCAGAAAGTACCACACTAGGTAATAGTGAACAAGAGTAAGAACGTGTGTAGCATAATGATGATGATGATGATGTAAGATTTGATTCAACTGTTGAATCTTTTTGTTCATCTTCTGAACCAAATTTATTCACTCTGAGATATATCAATGATCTTGTCCGATATTTGAACCTATCTAAAAGGCAAACCGAACTGCTTCATTCCAGATTGCAAGGCTGGAATCTCCTCCATAAGGAAACAAGAGTGTGTTCTTTTAGAGAAATGTATAGTGACTTTGATGATTTCTTTTCCCTTGAAGATACACTTTTTTTTTAATGATGTATGTGTGAAACGGAAGCATTTTGTCACGAGTACAAAACAGAGGAGTGGCGTTTATTTATAGATTCCTCTAAAGTTAGCTTGAAATCTGTGTTTCTACACAATATAAATAATTGTTCATCAGTGCCACTATCTCATGCTGCCGATATGAAAGAAACATACGTGAGTATGAAACTTTAACCGGATAAAATAAGACAGTAAGAATACAAATGGGGTGTCTGTGGTGAGTAAAAAGTATTGCTCTTTTGCTTTTAATTTAAATAGGTTTCAGGAAGTACTGCTGTTTTATTTCTGAGGGGGGATAGCAGAGAGCAGAAAAAGCACTACACCCAGAAACATTGGCCAAAGATAACGTCATTAACACCAGGAAATAAGAATGTTGTAAATACACCACTTTTTGATCAGGATAAAGAGTATATACATCCAAAAATTATAAAGCTTGACCTTATAAAGAACTTTGTTAAAGCAATAGATAGAAGTGGTCCTGGGTTTACATACTTGAGAAGATAATTTCCAAGGATCAGGGGGTACAAAGATCTAAGAGGGAGTGTTTGTAGGACCCAATGGCGGCTCGTGTATAGGCACTGCGGAACTGCAGCACCCCCTATTTCCACTTGATAATATCAATAACATTTAATATAATGAGTCCTTTTTTCTTTAATTCTTTCTTCTTCTTAATATTATTATTAGCACCGCGTCTTACTACCCGTTCGGGTTATACGCACTCACGCTAATGTGTAATAGTAGGGTGATGGTGAGATGAAATGGAGGACCTACAGTTTAACGTGGAATCCGAACCACGGTGGAGGCCTGGCATTCCCCACATTCACAAGATGTCTTGTCAGAGGTGAAGGAAGGGTTTGGAAATCAGATAAATCTGTGCCGGGACCGAGGATTGAACCCCGGCCACCAGCACAGAAGTCTGACACCTTACCCCTAGACCACCAGGTCACCTAATTCTTTCTTAATTTTTGGAGTACAATATATATTCCTTAAGCTTAATGTCAGTACTTCAGTAGCCATCCCCCAGTTTATGAAAGAGATACAAAAAATCTTTGTATGGAACTGTGCGCTTCACAGTGCCAGCGACGTGGTGTTTGACTGTTGTGCACATGCGCACATAGGAGTGGGTGGGGAGTAAGGTGGGACTGCCAGGTAGAGAGAGCACTGTTGCTCTCGCAGTGCAGGATCTGGCGTGGGGGTGGAAGGAAGTTTTTTTACTCAGCGTGAGTTCTTAAAAAATGTGTATCATATTCTTGAATATGATAAAGTGGAGAAGAGTATAAAATTATATTATTATTCTGCTTCCAGCTATTCTATTTGATTCATTTTCTTTTTCGGTTCTTTTATTTAACAGAAAACTTTAACCATTGCCTTGCATCCCCAATAGATAAGTTCCGTGATTGTAATTGAACTTCAACAGCTTAAGATTTCACAGATATCGCTCCATGAGAAAGTTACAGCTAAGAAAAGAGGTCGTTCAACACCTGATGTTCTAATATCTCAACCAGGCAAAAGCAACCACAAGAAATATATTCGTAATTTTAATTCTGAGTGGTACCAACAGAAAAGTTGGCTTTGCAGCTGCGAAGTAAAAAATGCACTGTTTTTCCTCCCGCGTGTGCTGTTTGGAGATGATGTACCATGGACAAAAGATGGTTTTATAAATATAAACAAAATGAAAGAAAAAACTGAAAAGCATGATAAGTCAAAGAAGCACGTTGATAATGTTGTTTCACCGTTACTTTTAGGAACCCTAAGTATTAAGGAGAAACTTAGTGAGGCATACAGACTTTCAATCAATGAGCATAATATAACAGTTAAAAAGAACCGTGAAATTGCGTCCAAAATAATAGACTGTATTTACTTTTGTGAAAACTTTGAAACTCCCTTACTTGGACATGGTGAAAAGGACGATTCAGTAACTTCAGGGGTATTTAGATGATTAGTAAATTTTGCATCTAAATTAGATTCATATTTGAAGAAGCACTTATAAACTAGTGCAGTCTTCAAAGGTATTTTTAAGACCATTCAGAATTAGATACTTGACTGCCTGCTACAAATATACCATGAGGAGATAAGGACGAAAATTACAAAAGCTTCCTTTGTAGCTGTCATGGCTGATGACACAACAGATGTTTCGAAAAAGACTCAAATGGTCATTGTTATAAGGTACTTATTGAATTGAGAAATATTTGAACGTTTTTGGGGATTCTTTATTTCAGAAAATCAAACTGCAGATGGCATATCAAAACGTATTTTAGAACAATTGGACATAATCCTTCAAGGAAAGGGACAAAAACTGATAGCTCATATATTTGATGGTGCAAATGTCATGAAATGCAAAAAAGCAGGAGTTCAAGCAAAAATGAAAGCAGTTTATAGTAATGCACATTTCATTACTGCTATGCACATCAACTTAATTTAATATTGAGAACTGCAGCAAGTATTACATGACATAAAATAAAAAGCTCTAACATTCTGGCTATTCCAACATTCTTCTCAAGATCACCCCAACGTGTGTCCATTCTCAAGAAACATATGGACGTCAGCATTCCACGTCCATCTTCTACAAGGTGGAATTTCAATATACGGACCATAAACAGAGTTCATGAAATTTTGCAACCTTTAAAAAACTACCTAACTGAAATTCAGTCAACATCAAACGCAGATCAAACCATTGCAGAAGCAACAGGAATTTTAAAATACGTGAATGATGATAATTTAAAGTTTTGGTTAGAGCTTTTTCATCAGGTTATGCCTCATGTTGAAATAATTTACAACCAAATGCAATCTAGGAAAAATATTGTGTTTAAAGTTAATGAATATATAACAAATTTCAAAACTGCTATTTTAGAATTGAGAAACTCCAAGTACTGTGAGAAACCTCCAAAGACACTCATGGCAGATGCTAAAAAAGTGTGAGACTATATATGTGTTGATATAATGGACATATTTTCTTCCACTAAACACTTAGTAGCTGTTAAATTGTTCAACAAGAATTGCTTCACTAGATTTAAGAATGAACATTCCACAAAAGAGATAGTACTGACCACTGAATCTTATCCCATGATTGACAAAACAAATCATGAAACTGAACTAAAAGTATTCTATTGTAGGACTGATATTCATGAATATTGCAAATTAATTGAGCTGCTGAAATTTATCTTGGAAATTAATCTAGATGATGATTTTAGCGAAATTACTAAACTGATAAAAATCCTGTCGACAATTACTATCGACATCAGAGGCAGAGCACTGCTTTTCAACATTGAAAAGAATAAAAACTTTTTTAAGAAGCAACATGAACTCGGAAAGACTAAATGCGCTTGAAGTTTTTTCAATGGAGAAAAATTTTCTCAATTGTTATCAAGAGATCAAGGAGAAAATTATTGAACATTTTGCTTGAATTAGAACAAGAATAATGGATTTCATTTTTAAATTAAAGGATCAAGCTTGAACTGTAGCAATTTAAGTTAAAGTAAGTAAAAGAGTTTTTGTTGTTGAGATTTTATCAAGTTCCTGAATAAATTTTATTTTTTACATTTTTTTTCCCTTTTAAAAATTTTAAAACAAAAGTTAAAAATGTTCTGGAGTAGCACCCTCACTAATTTTAGCTACGAGCTGCTACTGGAGGACATCAAAATATAATAGAACTAATTTAGATAAAAGCTTCGATGGTCATCTGAACGAAGCTGAAAAATTTGCATGTTAGTCTTTCAAGGGTTTTTGCCTGAACTTCTAAGGGGAACATAAGGCAGATAACTACAAATAAATATTGGATGCTCTCTTAAAATCTTGCAGGACCTTGGAATGTAACATGGGTTTGAAAATACATTTCTTGGATTCAAACCTGGAATTATTCCTAGCAAAGCTTGGATCGGTAGCAACTAAAATGTCGAACGATTTCACCAAGATATTTCTGGTACGAGGTGACCTGGTAGTATAAGGGTAAGGTGACGAACTTCTGTGTTGGGAGTCCGGGGTTCAATCCTAGATCCCGGCACATATTTATCTGATTGCCGAACCCTTTCCTTCACCTCTGACAAGACGTGTATTAATCACAACTTGTGAATGTGTGGAATTCCCAGGCCTCCACCGTGGTTTGGATCCCACGTTAAACTATAGGTCCTCCAATTCATCTCACAGTCACCCTACCATTACACATTAGCGTAAGTGCGTATAGCATGAACGGTGATGATAATAATAATAATTCCTTAAATGGAAAAAGGGCACAAGGTCAAGTGGTGTCCAAGTATGCTTGTTGACTATGGTTGAAACCTTAAGAGGGATGTTCATGAGGCAAAATATGGCAGAAGAACCTGCATTTATACCTTTTAGGTAAGATGGTCTTTTGTTATGTATATATTTGAATAGATTAAAAATTGACACCTAGACACCGAAATTGAACACGGAACCTTTGTCATAGCGTAATCATCTTCTTCCACTGATAATAATTCCACTATAATAATTAAGAACCCAAGCTTCGTCTTTCATACATAATTAATTGTATAGAGTTGCTTTCTTTTATACGTATGCATTTTAAATAAACATAATATTGCAAACTGTAAGTGGATGTAACTACAATTCCTTAATTGAAAGAGAAATTCTACAAAATATACTCGAAATCAGCACACACAAAAATACTATCTGATTCGCCTTTTTCCGTTCTTGGGACAAAAAATAAAAACCATTTCTGACCAATTTAATTATTCATACCCATTGTTCCCATGATATAGAACAGTTTGGAGACATTTTTAATTGAAGGAAGACATTTACTATAAAACGAGAAAAAAACAACATAATTTAATTGTTCCCATGATGTAAGCGAGTTCTAAGTCAGGTCTGTATTCATGCCAACTTATTCTACGGGTCCTAAATAAAACGAATAGCATATTTTAAGGTGTCCTCGTTATTGACCAATAAACTATTTCATTGTTGTTGCAACAAAATAATAGATTATTTTAAAAATGGCCTCACTGCAAATTGAATCTATGGCTATTTACAATTATTTTGGAATTGTGTTTAAATTTATTTACAATACGACGAGATATCTTCTTGAAAATACAATTTCCAATCTCTACAAAAAATGCCACACAGGCTACACAAAATCCTATTAATAAAAGGAAAAATGCAGCTTCCAGATGCTCCTTTGTCAAAATGATAGGATCGGTGGAGGTTCTTAATCTTGGAGACTGATTTACAAAATCATTTTTCCACTTGTCGAGGAGACCTCCTTCATTCAAACGAGTGGCAAAAAAACTTAATTTAGCCAAGAAAGGAGAATAATTTTCCACTGTCATGAAACCGTTCCAAATGGAAGTGTAACATTCTTCCACAACGTGCATCATAGGGTAACCATTTTTAAAGTATTTGGGTTTATTTATCAACCTGTTACCGACAAATTTTAAAGTCAATTGTGTAAGGTTTCTGTGATTGGCAATCATGTCTAGAACCTCATTGTCAGTTTTCATCGTAACCATTTTCTTAAATAATTTTAATACATAAGGATCTTTGAAATCTATCATTTCCGAAACAGCGCTGATATCGGAGATGGAGAGTACAACCCCGATTTTCATATCAGAGTCCAAAGATTCCATTAGATGTCTTATGTCTGGTAAATACCTCACGTTGATTAAACAGCTGTTTAAAGAACCTGTATAAGCATTATTTAGTATGAAATTAAATATCAACAACATGGTTACGACAAATCTTTGAGGAAACAAGGTTGGTAAGTAATCCAGGGCACCTCCTACAGACGTTTTAAATACGTCGATGAAAACATTTCTAACTGAATTTACGTTTACCTCAAATACATCAACGACAGTCAAAATTTTCCAGATAATCAAAATACATATATTAGTAGAGAGGAATAACACCCAAACTGTTCCCGTGAAAGGTAAAATTATTTTCAAGTATCTGGGTATTTCTAGAGCCTTTGGTACGATAAGAGTAACACAGTCTTCATCAAATGAGTAGGTACTCCTCCTCAAGTTGTAGGGCTGGACACTTTTCTGATATGGTTGAATACCCGCCATTTTGGCTATCATTTCTTTCATTATATCATTACTTTTAAAAGCCACGTATGGGGTGATATTCACGCTGAGATTCAAAACATGAACTACTTCGTTTATCATAATGCCGTTTGGTCCTTCTAAGACAATGTTACCATCCTTGTCAATCTTATCTATAAGTAGCACATGGGTAGGGTTATCTATAGGAATATCTATTAGGAAACCTCGAGTGTCTCTTAGTTTGTTAGGGAAAAAATTATAACCATTAAGAATCATATTGAACAGACTGAATACCGAAGTTTTGCCTGAAAATGGATTGTAGCTCATAGTTCTTACTGACAGTTTGCAATCCCCGGGTGAGTAATAGCATGAATATTTCCCTTTATGCTCAATTATGCTCCGAAAAATAATCACCACGTTCAAGATCTTTAACTTGGCCCAACAATCCTTCATTGCCTTGGTCAGAATTGTGTTACCTTCCGTCACGGGTGTGGCTATAACAATCAAGAAGAAAGCTCTAGGGTTCCAAAAAGACGACTTCTTCCATTCCTCATTCAAAAAACACCCCTCCTCAATGGTACTTCTAATAATTATGAACCCTACGCTGTTTTCCAAGTTGTCAATCCGTTTTATGTCCATACCAACCATTGCGAAGAAACCAATTCTCATTGGTCCAGCAGTTGTCCCCCAGAGTAAACGAATCATCTTGAGTGATATTTTCTGTTGACAATAATGGGATGTTTATGTTTTGGAGATAATTTGAAAAGTAATCTATGAATTTGGAATCATGGTCTCTATCGAAGACTAGGAGGTTAATATGGCCAATGAGATATCGCTCTACAATTTGTTGAATACCATTGACTAAGGAGATCACAGATCCTTCATCGTCCTCATCTGTGAAGTAAAGTTTGCTCTCACTGCCATTAAGGCTGATAGAAAATACCATAAATAAATTCCAGACGACGATAGGATAAATCATCTGAAACAATAAACATATTTTTAATCGGCATATTATTAATTAAATCAAATTAATAAATTTTATCTAACATTATATATTGTAATGATATTGATTTAGATCACTCTAAAATATATAAAAAGTCAAGGATCAAGGTATTTTTTTTATAAGTAACATATGTAGAATATCCTTTTACGATTCATTCATGAAGAAACACGCGCTTTTCAGAAATAATGTGAAAAGAATTACACCATTTTTCCTGTTAAAGGAACAACTCCGCAGTATTTGGCCAAGTACGCCAATTCCCTATACCAATTAAAAGCTAGCCTTCACAACACCTGTCGCCAGGAGTCTTTCTATTAGTTAGTTTTTACACTGTTGACGAAGGGAGCAAGAGGCAAGGGGTATGTCATATATAAGCCATTTGTGCGTATGATTAAGGGCAGCCACACGCACAAGTCCCCAGCAACGTCACACAAACCACACACACACATAAGCAACGCAGTCAGGGACTCACTGGCACTATCACTGGCTCTCGTAGTCACAGTCTAACACAGAATACAATAATTTACTGTTAATATCACAAGTGTGCATTGATATAAATCATTTAATTGGAGTATGTATAAGTAATTAACAGATGTCATTTGAATAAACCATGTGTGAATCAACAGCCATTAATAGTTCTCTTTCTTACACTTATTATTTATACCGATTTAATTAGTGCTCGACCACGGAGCAATTAACATCTGGTTAAACGGTATCTATTCCGTACAGTGATGATAGGCGCTCGACCATGGAGATATAGACAACCTAAATATCATCACAGCAATATTATATCAGGGAAATAATTCGTAGGGTTACAATAATATTAACTTTAAAATAAGTCTGTTTATCCAGTGATTTTTATCTTTGAGGTGACCCAACTTAATCTTTGTCAGATTAAATCGTCAAGTATTTGTATATATTAATATAAAACCCAAGAATTATCAAACATACTATATAGGAGTTATATTTATGTATGATAAATTAAATTAATTTAAATGCATCTTCATTAGTGCATCCCTGATTCTCCTTCTTAGAATCATTACCTCTTTGTTGTCGTGTTGAAGCTCGACTGCTGAGGACGGGGATATCGAGGTTCGAATCTCGGTCGGGTGAACTGGGGGCGGTTTTTCCTAAATGGTTTTCCACTCTCCCTCCACGCAAATGCGGGTTCACTTCCTCTAATTAAACCTTCCCAAGTCCTAATCCATTAGAGTAATTAGTACTTAAAGCGTATAACCCGAACGGGTAGTAAGACGCGGTGCTAAAAGATGATTACCTCTTTGTTAATTACAATCACGTGTCATTATGATCGTTATGCATTTCATTCGCCCAATTATTTACCAACTAAAATATGAATATCATTTTCAGCTCTAAGTCAAAATATATGATTAATTATACATTATATTAAAGTATATTTGTAGAAATAGGTTAAGATCTGAACGCTTAAATGACTAAACATATGACTACACAGCCAACACAGATTGAGGACGACAATTCAGAGTCTTCTGCGAACACCCTAGCATTTGGTAGCGTTAGTGAAATCAAGTATTTAGGAACAATTTTCACAAACAATGGTGACATTAAATTATGAATTAAGAAAATAATACAGTCGATAAATTAACTATTTACCTCAGTCAATAAGTTGTAAACATCTGTTTTGTTGTCTAGAAATGTAAAACTCAATATATGTAGTAATATATATATATATATATATAT
>CABFOW010002251.1:18596-55921 GCA_902141385.1 Timema californicum | reverse complement strand
ACACACACACCATTGAACTTGTTTATGGCGTCATCGAAGGGATCAAACAAATTTGGACGTTACGTTAGAGTTATTTTATAAAAGTGGTACCAAGCTCACAGATTTAAGATTGCATTTAATTTAAAAATTAAGAATATGTAATAAAACCTACTGTATTTACATAAATTACATTTAGCCTGATACTCGGTAGTAATATGTAACTGTCTTTTGAACTCTCCTTTCTGTAATTCAAATTCTTTCTGTCGTGCTGTTGGGTTGTTACACTGTATTAAACACACAGGTAGACGTCTCTCTGAATTAGTATCCGCGTAATCCTGGTCCCGGAGTCCCGCTCGCCCAGACGACCACCATACTTCCACCCTTACTGGTCCTCGAACCGGAGTATGGTGGTTGCGTGTCCTCTCCTATTTTTTATCGATCCCACCCACTCCCTTGATGTTCTTCTTACCGTTTTTATGTGTTTCCCCGCATACCATCTTTTTGTAGTTTGTCCTTTGGACTTTCTATGATTTCGAGTCTGCCCGCGAGCCGTGGGCCGAACCTGAAAACTCCTGCTGCTGCAATAATTTTTAATTATTCCTCCCTCTTGTTTCACACACCCCAAGAGGAAGAAATTACCCATCGGTGAAAGTTTATTTTATTTTCGCACGAATGAGAATGTCAGCGTAGCCCTGGTGTGGAACTATTATTTTCTCCGACCGTCCCCGGCGGCTCGTCTGACCGGGGTCAACCAACTTCTACTTTATTTTTATTTTTTATCCTAATCAGCCCCTTTCTTCCACCGTTTCTTTCTCCACGTTTTATTCTTTTTCTCTGTACACTGTAGTATTTCTCTAAGGTCACAATTGACCCATTAGGTGTGACGGGGCGAGTTTTTATGATAGTTTCCCGCCCCTAGCCCAAAGAAGGTATGTAATCAGCCCACCAGGGCGCTGAATAATTCAACTTAGGCTTAATATATATGTTCTGTGTATTGTTTGTTTACGAGAGCCCCTCGGGGCTGGTGTTTACTGTACTTCAATGTGCTTCCTGTCCTTGCACGTAAAATATTAGATGTTTAAACAAAATAAAAACTCTTACAAACAAACAAACAAACAAAGCAAAAAACAAAAAGGTGAGGCTCTGTGTTATACAGCTTCATCGTATCGTAACAGGTGCTGCTTACAATACTTTAATATCTTTCCTATGAACAAATCGCATTCAAATTTAATACTAAATTTACAATTCCATATATGTATAGTAAATTTAAATGGAATTTAAAGTAGAATTTCTTAAAAGTTTTTGACACTACAACTTAGTGGTACAGGCTAAAACAAAGGTTTCTAAACGTTAATAGATAACATTTTTACCGGACTGATGAAAGAATTAGGTTACGCCCAATTCGACTGAAAAGCCGAGGTATTTATATAACCAAGTTTGACTATAATTATATTTATACATTAAATGACTATATCCCCAACATATATACGCAACACTTTGATAAAATAGCCAAAAAATAAATAACTCTACTCCACCCGTGTATGAGATAGATAAATTCTCATTTAAAATGTGTATATGAAATTACCGTGTACACTTAATATTATTTTGTACAAGGAAATCCATAAAAGAGATTTTTTTATAAGCGTTGAATATTGTAAAATAATTCTTCATTTCATACACAGTCTATTACAAAATTTTACAATATTCTTAGAGCAAAATTGAAAAATTCATTTCAAAATACAATGTAATATTTCTTGAATAGTTTGTATATGTGATAACTAACTCAATAGAGTTTTTGGGTGAAACTATATTATCATTTCCTTTTGTTATATACAATACTAATATTTGGTATAGTCCATTCAGAATAACATTATTATGCTCTTTTTTTTGCTATAGTAAAATATATTAACAATCAGTTAAGTGATAAATTAGTTGTCTCTTTGTAAAGTTTGTCCATCAATATTTTGCATTGTTCTAAAAAAAATCATATATATATATCTTAAATTCAGTGTCTTTAGTCATGGTTTATTTAGAACCCTCGAAACATGAATATTCAATAAGATTCTAGGGGATTAGAGCATTAGAATAGTTAAAGGAACTTGTCTAATGTTACCTAAGCTATATATTTTGTTGGTGAGAGTCTAGTTGATATAATAAAACTTTTCTAATTTACCTTTCGATTTTTGTGACCTCTTCAATCCTGACAGCACCAAGTTGACGCACAGAGTAGAGTGTGCCATCAAATATCTACTGTTTTAATATCATGATGGAACGTTTTTGTGGGATTGGTTCCTCAATGATACGTGACTTTCGTCAGAGAATTTTCAATTAATGATACATAAAATTGTTTGTATAATCGGTTCATAGTAAATTTGCCACCTTCTGAAATTTGGAAAGTTGCTAAAAGTTATCCACGCTATTCGTCCGCCTGTCGAAGAAGAAGTTCTTTCTAGGGCTGACAAATTAGCAAAAATTTACAAAACTAAACCAGTAAATTGTATCATTCCCTTATACTTCCAAGAAAATGTGTTACTATTCTTAAGTGCTGTACTCATTTTAATTAAACTAATGGAGTGAGATTGGGACGGTACTGTTTAAATTAAATGTACCCACATTTCATGGGAGGAGATTGGTAAACCATTTAGGGAAAACCAGCCTTCAAACACTTAACTAAGATTCAAGACTCAAACTTCTTGTTACCATCAAACCATGCTATATGCACAGTACAAGGTTACGTGGCATTCAATATCAAAGTACCATTAAATTCAATAATCATATATGCGTTCATTGATTTATTTTCTGTGTAGTTAGTCGACTTACTGAAGGTAAAATCATAATTAACCTAGCCACATCCCACTAGTTTTATTACTTATTAAAAAAAAGTTTTAGGCCAATTTAAACCCATTATCAAATCGACAACCACTTCTTTCAAGGGGAATGAATTCCAAACGGGTTTTAACTATCGGTTTACAACATTCATAATAAGATCAAGTTACCATGAACGGGTTATACTTGTTGACACTCTAAACACGTAACAATATTATTTTAATAACCATTCATAATCCTTATACTTATTCCAAATGGAATATTTTAATCTATTGTAAGAACCATATGGAGTAGCTTACTCATTAGTGTGATAGTGGAAATGTCTGTTTTAATGACACGAAGGGTTGGTTGTCTGTCAGGATTATTGCACGCATAGGTCTGGTATCTATAAAAAAACATGTTGATGGAGAGGTGTTCCGCGAAGCATTACATTTTAAAATTAAAAGCTAACTCCCTCGTACAGTCATTAAGCTAAATACTACGTTTCTCCGAGCCAACTAGCTGTGAATGATGAGAGTTTTCAACTCTATCGCAAACCATATTTAAAATTGAATTTTAACGTTTGTTTTAATGTTATAATTGTAGCTACCTTCACGTGAGACATGCGCAGAAAGGCATCAGGCTCGACTCGTCTGTTTATGTGTTAGGCTATCTCGGGGTTAAAGTTCTGGTAGGAATTATTAATATTTTTTTTCACCTTAATAGTGTAGTACATTAACGAAAAAATTCTCTATTTCAGGGTAAATGGAGGTTTTATTCTTCTGTAGGGTGTTGGCTTTATAATACTAATCTTCTTTAGGATATTTGTTATCTCAATTTATAAACATTTACTTTTAAATTCATATTATGTATTAAGAAAGTTTAATTTTTTTATTCGAAGATTGAGTCATAACAAAAAGCTGTTGCTATAAACAATATTAATTATTGAAGTGAGATATCTTTGTTCTTTCTCTTTGGATTGTTATTCTCATTCCGACGTGCCCAGTAGGTCGATCAATTATGTTTAACTTAAATCCACGAGATATTTGGTTCGAAATTTCGCTGTGGGCACTTTCACAAGAGTAACCTATTGTTTTATATCATTGTAATGTATGACTTATCTCCATATTCACAAAACATGGCTCTAAATTGAATATGCCTGGGTTCATTTCCAGATGAGACTTAAGCCATATACCATATAATATAATATTATCTTAGTATAAGGAAAGCTTGTATTAAAGGACCACATTCTATTCAACAAAAGCAAATTATAATATTTTTTTTAACCATGAAAATAGCATCCCTTCAAATTTGGCGCCCAAGGCAAATGCCTCTGCTGCCTCACCCAAGTTACGCCTCTGTCTGGGCTTTCAATCTCATAATTTATAAAATTGATGTGGCATTAGTTCTTATATTTTATATTTTTAACCACCACCAAATGAAAAATGGTTGTCTAAAACTTTCTAATGTTTCTCTTAATTACGGAAACGTTTTGATTTGAGAATTGACTCACTAATAGCAAAGAGCTTTCGCTACTGTTAGAGAACAATTTAGATGTGAAATATCTTCAATCTTTTCTCTTTGAATTGTCATTTCTATTCCGAAGTGCCCAGTAGCTCTGTCGATTATTTCTGATTGACGGTCACGAGCTACTCGATTCGAGATTTGATCATTGAGGCTGCCATAGGAAATATACATTTTCACTTGTATATTTTTATAATAATTCTATGGCTTCTTGTTCAAAATTTAGTTCATTGTTCTATATACCCGAATTTGGTTCACAGTGGGACTTTTATTAAAGCTTTATTTTGTTTGTTTACCCTATTACTAATAACATTTTTGCAAATAAAATTAAAGACGCGTTAAGCTAAGTCCCAGGCCAAATTGTATTGTAATGATTTTCCTCATTACATCTTACTACTCTCCCGGTTTTAATTTAACTATTATAATGTGTTAAAAGAAAGGCAAAAGCAAAGTTCATAAGAAAAGTACACGCATTTCTTTGGAGGGAGAGTTTAAAATATCTAGTGAAAAACACCTTCAGCATAACCAGCTGGGATTTGAACTCCAACCTTCCCATCCATCACAGGTAAACTATAAAAAGTATTCCTATCTACATTGCAAGGGTCCACCGATGCGTGTTTGAATTTAATACTTTTGTTTTTTGGACCCGTTTCGGTGGCCGAGGGCTCTAAGACGTCACTATCGCAATAGATTAGACTTTTGATGGTGGAGAGATCGATATTTAAATTCTTTTCGCGTGTTCTGAGGGTGGGTTTTACAAATTGAATTTTTTTTTCACTCTACCTCCAAGCAAATGCAAGTATATTTTCTGTAAATTCAACCTTCCTCATCCTTAATACATTCTCTCTAATTTTAACATATGCTTATATCCCAAACGGGTAGTAAGACACAATGATAAAATAACTTTGAAAGGCTAAATATATAAATAATTCTATAAAGGTAAAATAATACCCATTAAATAATAATACATGTTAAAAATTTGGACTTAGCTTATTTGGGATTTCGTCCAATATTCTCACTTTTGTCAAGGATGAGGAAAACATGATCTGGAGGAGCTATAAAATCATTTGTGTGGAAGCAGATAAGAAAAACTAGCTAGGAAGAAACACCTCGACACAACTGACTTGTATTCGATAACATCAGCGCAAACAGACAATACGAGACCGTCGTTTTTGCATGTACTGCCACCTGTGTGAGCTTAAAATTATTTTAAAATCTACGTTTTTTAGTTTTAGTTCGTTTTGTATATAGCTAACATTTAAATCAACACTATTTTGGCATACACTCAAAAAGGTTTGTTTTAATATTAGGAGCTAATCAAGTTTTATATATTCAAATATATTTTTTATTGTTTTAATGTAATTTTATTTAAATGATAAATATATCAGTAAAATATTATATACAATATGGAAAACTATTATTACATTTTAGAATTTACAAATTAACAATATAATCTTCCTTTGTTAAACTTATACAGTATATATCTTTGTATAGATATTGTATATATGATATATATAGGCCTACACGTACAATAACACAATTATATATATTAGGGCTGTATGTGATCCCGAACTTCGGAAAAAAATTCGATAAATTAGTTGTTTCCGAAACTCAAGCGAGAAAAAATATTTCCCGGAGTGTTTCGGGAAAAATATAAAAATTTTCTTTTAAATATCGCTTATTAATGTAACGTTTGTGTTTAATTTTCATTTCAAATATTCTTAATTTATTAAATCTAAACTCACCTTATCTTCCGTTAAGTAGATTGATACAGGAAATTTTAATCACTTTTATTTTAAAACTACTTACTAACACAACTAAAAACTATTATATAACATAGCCACACTACATATTATAATTTAAAAAAAATTGTCTGACTTATCATATAAAACCAATATTTATAATATAATAAGAGATTATCTTATTCTCTAGAACAATAGGATAATTTCAAAACTATATTATTGTATTTAATGTTTTATTAAATTTTAAGATTATTGAAATTAAATCTTATTGTAATAAAGTAAATATTAACTTGGATTTTTTTTATTAATATAGTTCATATTTAATTTACATTTTAATATAATACAAATTAAATGGAACTGAACTCCGCACGGACTTTCTCGCTCTATTGTTTAAAAATAGAAATGTTTGCTCAAAATATGTTAATCAAAATAATATACACTAGCAAACCCAAGAATAAATTGCACTCTCCTTATGTAAAACATTTTTGAATTGTGGTTTTAAATTTTATAATTTAATTTTTAAAGAACTAATGTCCTCAATTGTATGTTTGGACCGATAAAAAAAGATCAATATTTGAGCCACAAGGGTCAACACTTCGTATTAAAATTTCGACTTCTGGTTAAAAATTTCTACATATTAGTAAGTGTTGCATATCTTCATGTCATCGCATTGCTATTAAATTCCTCATTTATAAATTTTGACCAATAAAAAATGTAAATATTGATTATTGAGTCTAAAATGAAGAAGATGGATCATTGTTGTACAAACATTTTTCTTAGGAGGTTTAAGGAAAAACAACATAAACTTTTAGAGACTTACTTATATTTAATTACTCTATGACATTGGAGAATTATTGCGTTCAAACATAAGTAGTATCTCTGTACAACTAAAGATCACAAAATTGTATTAATATATTTGCCAATATCTAAGAAACTGTTGGCTTATAAAAATATATATTATACAAAAGTTTTTTATTTTTAATAGTACTACAATTTTGCAATTATAAGTTATTATTTAGTATCTCAAATAGTTGCTGAGATACGGAAGTTTCAGCTTCTGTAAAGTACCCTAAAAGTCATTTTCGTGGGAAAATGAAAATAGCCAGTTTATTTATAATCTTAATCAATGCTTAGAACCAATTTTGAGAAGATCAATTTTTTTCTCTTTTCGCCCTTACTTAAACTACTCTTAATTTTAAGTTTAAACAGACACACAGACAGATGGCATTGCATTGCGGCATATATATATATATATATATATATATATTTGCGTATGGATTGAAAGTTATTGTATTTATAAAAACACGCTTCAAATAAAATATTTGTATGTATTATAAATAGACCTACATATTTGTAATGATAAGTAATTTCATATCTCAAATGGTTTAGGAGATATTATAAAAAAAAAAGCTAATTTTTGCATCAGACTGGAGCCCTTATAGTCATTTTGCCGAAATATTGAGAGTAGCCATTTTGTTTGAAATATTTATAAATATTTAGAAATGAAATTTAATCAAAATAGTTAGAGCCGATTTTAATAAAATTGACATTTTCTCATTTTCTTTTTCTTTCAGTAAACTACCCTTAACTTTAGAGTTGGATATCCAATTCCAAAAATCCCTCGGGGAAACCCTATAACCCTATAAAAACACAATCTTAGCACTATTTTTAGTTATGAAATCCCTCCAGTGTGCGCACGGACTAAACGTCAAGCTCGACCGGTCCGGTTTACCAAACGACGGCGAGGTCGTCGTCATACATCAGGGCGGGTGCACTAAAAGTGTTTTTTCAAGTATTTTCCCAATCTACCCCCACGCAAATGCGAGTACATTTTCATTAAATTCTTTTAACCTTATCTTTAGTCAGCACCACCTCTCATTACCCGCTACGCACATTACGCTAGTGTGTTAGGGGGGAGGAAAGAAGGATATATAGTAGGTGTACCCACATTTGCGTGGAGGGAGAGTGAAAGACCATTTATGTAAAAGCAATATCAGTACACCTGGACGGGGTTCGAATCCCCGAGCTCCCCATCATTAGCAGTCTTAGTCTATTGCGAGAGTATCTCCTTAAACGATGTGGCCATTGACATGAGGAAATGACCATTTTAGTAGGTATACCGAACTAATGGGCCCAGGGCTAAGTTCCATCTATGAAAAAAACAAATTGGTCAAGATTAATGCCTTTACTTTCACAGTGATAAATTATCGGTCAGAATACTAGATGTTGTGTTTATTATAGTATCCACTTTGCTTATCATTCGGATCAAAAGTTTAATTTGAATTCACTAAATAGAAATAATAAAAACTTACATTCTCGCGTATCACTAACGTAAAAATGCTATGTTTACGTTACGTTCATGGGGGGATATTATTTATACAGGACATTATTTGCAGTCCAATTTTCTAAGGAAGGGCTTTTTTTTAAAAAACCTTTTGTTTAATTTTCAACTTTGAAAGTATTTTACTATTTTATTAGTATGATTTCATAGTTATTGATGTAATTGACGGTTGTAGATCACATGACTTGACGTATGAGCACGTGAGAATAGCCTTAGTACTTTTCTAGCTGTCAGTTTAGGTTGTTCTTATGGAAATAGGAGTGTACATATAAGTGTGGAATTATTTGGCAATAGCCCATACAGCTAAAGTCCTACATACACCCTTCGATATGTCACAGGAAGACAACTTTATAAACCAATAGGTTTTAAAATGTCTGACCTGCCAGTGGTATGAAATCAGGGGGAGCATAGACAACCTTCGGGGACTGGCGCTAAAATAAGAACATGAGGACTGGCACCGTTGCATTTTTTTCAAAATCATATAATGTTATGAATAAAACTCAAAAACACATACGTTAATACATAATATCATTGTTAAAGCTATATTATTAAATATATATTTAAAATTAATGGTGTATTTTTGTAATTTTTATATATAAAATAAGAAAATTACAATAATGTTTAACTCTTACAAAAAATAATTTTTTAGAAAAAAATAACAAAAATATTGTAAGGCACTATTTTATATTTATTGTATTACAAACTTAATGATCAGGCTACTTATTTATTCATTAATACTGTGTTATTTTATTTTAACATACGGTGGCCATGAGTCAGACATATGACATCACGACTCGCACCGTTGCGTATTCACAACATCCTAGATAGCACCAGTTAAAACTCTCGTATCTCAGAAAATAAACATTTAAAAAATATTCGGCACATTATACTACGCAGCAGGAACTAATTGAGGAATACTTGAAGGGTATCCGACCTGTTTAACTTTAATTTAAAAAAAATGTACAGCTGTTGCGAAAATGCAACAGCACCAGTTGCAGAAATTTAATATGATCGTGGAATGATTAAGGTGAGGTTGAAGGAGACGCGAGTTAAATAGTGTTTTTAAAGGGTTTTTTTTGTGACCTGATGGTCTAGGGGTAAGGTGTCGGACTTCTGTGCTGGGGGTCCGGGGTTCAATCCTCGGTCTCGGCACAGATTTATCTGGTTACCAAACCCTTCCTTCACCTCTGACAAGACATCTTGTGAATGTGGGGAATGCCAGGCCTCCACCGTGGTTCTGATTCCACGTTAAACTGTAGGTCCTCCATTTCATCTCACAATCACCCTACCATTACACATTAGCGTAAGTGCGTATAACCCGAACGGGTAGTAAGGCGCGGTGCTAATAATAATAATAATTATTGAAGGTTTTTATTATAGAATTTTTTTTGTGATCAAAATAAATAAAATATTGTTCCAGTAAAAAGCTAGAGTATAATTTTCTTCACATGGTCCTTCACAGAATGGTCAGCCAGTGATAGCGTTATCCTCTCACAAAGCAATAAAGGACGGAACAGACGCTGTGAGCCTGGGAGACCATCACCAAGCGTCGCTCTTGTTTATTTTCGTCTCTTGACGCGAGCCCCAGCTACAATGACAACGCGGTTTGAATAAACACTTTTAGAAAACACAAATATGTTTAATCAGCGGGCAACATTGATTATAATCGAGTAATTTATCATTTTATATGTAAAGATACTATCTATATGATGTGATAACTGCAAATAACATAACTTGACGTTTGAAATAAGTTTTAGTAACTTCTGTAACCAACAGAAACAGATTTTTTATTATTATAGCACGTCTTCTAATAAAATTAGTTTCATTTCTTGATCTGACCCTCGATTATAGATGAATCTTGACATAAAGAGGATGAGATGTAAATCACGATCAGGATAATAATATCCTCAACGGTGAGCCAGAGGTCTAAATGACAAGATCAAATAGCCAAGAATTTTAAACCTTAGCTTAGTTGGTAGTGTGTCTGCCAACCGAGCTGAAGGTCCCGGGCTCGATTCCCAGCATGGCTGAGAAATGTATAATTTGTGGAATATGGGTTTCCTTTTTGGCAGTGATGAATTAACGGCAGGGAGTTAGGTGTTGTGTCTGTTCTAGATTAAAATAGTTTATAAGTTGTGTGCTGATATAATCAGTCGGTTAAGAAAGTGTATGTTAAATACCTAAAATAAATGAAAAATTTAAAGAAATGGTTAGGTAGTTTTAATGCATTGTTGGCTTGTGACCTACTAAGGGCCGGTCTTATGACTGCTAGATAAATATTAATCTGGTAGATAAAAATTTAAATCTGGTGGATAAGTTAAAAGTGCATCTTGTGACCACCAGATAGTATTTATTTGCCAGATAAAATGTATTTATCCATCACATTTTTATAGGGAGGTTTAAGTACCTGATAACTTTTATCTGGAAGTCAAAATGGTTGTTGCCATAGTGACGCGTTGTTTTTAATGAGATTTTGCCTATCAGAATCTGTTTTTAGGTTAAAGTCTTGGTTCACGTGTCGTGTTTAGTAAGCACAGGCCCAGGCTCTAACTATTTAAAGTTAGAACATTTAATTCACAATTTTATATAAACTGACAAACTATTTGTATAGTTATATTTATATAAGAACAAATTATCAAAATGTGAGTACAATAAATGAAATTTTGTAAACATTTTGCCCAACTAATACCCACATTTTGGCATACACCGAAATTAGCACTTGCAAAAAAACTTTGCTTCTGCGTCTACGTGACCATAGATAGCACGTGACGCCATCTGTTTCCTCGCATTCATTTAGCCGCCATTATTTAACAAATGTTGAGCGTTCTCACCACTCGCGTTAACTTGATCTGTGCTCGCTAGGTTGTAGCACTATCAGCAGGGCTTATACGCACGCGCGCACCAGTAAAAAAGTACCAACCTGGCGTGCTCTGAATGAAAATATATTTTTCCTACAGATAGCTATCTGGCAGATTAATTCAGTTCACAAGACGCGTAAAACATTAAAGTGCCTGATAACTTTTATCTGGTAGATAACTTTAACCTCCGTTAGTCATAAGACCGGCCCTATAAGAAGGTGAAGGCGTCACCTAGAGCCTATTAAAGAAATAAAAAGTCTGTTGGGGATGAGGGTGCCTTGAGCCTATCTATCTTCTATCCTATATATTATTATTATTATTATTATTAGCACCGCGTCTTACTACCCGTTCGGGTTATAGGCACTTACGCTAATGTGTAATGGTAGGGTTATTGTGAGATGAAATGGAGGACCTACAGTTTAACGTTGAATCCGAACCACGGTGGAGGCCTGGCATTCCACACATTCACAAGATGTCTTGTCAGAGGTGAAGGAAGGGTTTGGTAATCAGATAAATATGTGCCGGGACCGAGGATTGAACCCCGGCCACCAGCACAGAAGTCTGACACCTTACCCCTAGAAAGCCAGGCCACCTTATATATTATTATTTCTGTTGTCAATACCCATTTTTATCAACTAATACAAAGCCTACAGCGATGACTACAATATCAGTGGATAGGATTTTTTACCGACTTCTGACATAGCATTCTCAGTTTACGTTAAAACACATTGTTTGTTTTAAATTTAAGTTAAAAGTAAAATTTATTAACACTTTTGTATCAATTACGAAAAATAAACTCTCTTTGCTATTTTGTGTATACACTTTATTGAGTATTTAATTTCAAAAACCAGATAAAAGACTAAATCTTTTTTGGGGGCGGGGGGCGGGAGGAAGGTTGAATGTACGAAAGTTTCGCAAGGGTTTACTGGTCTTACATATTAATAAAATTAAGAGTTAGTCTATCTGTTATGAACTTCACGCGATATCTACGATGCAGAGGGCTGAAATTTTAAAATTTTTAGCCACTATGCGCCAAATGTGCACCTCAAAGTTATAATTTTAAATTTTAGACAAAAAAAAATGTTTATGGGTTAAATAGTTAATTACAGTTATAGCCGAATCTAAATATCATGTTCTTTAAATTGAAAAATGACACCCGGAAACGAGAATCTAACGTGCGACCTTTGGCTTAGAACGCCAATGCTCTCAACACTGAGCTATCCAGGAATCGTCCCGTTTACAGGGTCATTCTTCACTCATATTTTAAGGCAAAAGGTGACCTGGTGGTCTAGGGGTAAGGTGTCGGACTTCTATGTTGGCGGCCGGGGTTTAATCCTCGGTCGCGGCAAAGATTTATCTGATTACCAAACCCTTCCTTCACCTCTGACAAGACATCTTGTGAATGTGGGGAATGCCAGGCCTCCACCGTGGTTCGAATTCCACGTTAAACTGTAGGTCCTCCATTTCATCTCACAATCACCCTACCATAACACATTAGCGTAAGTGCGTATAACCCGAACGGGTAGTAAGACGCGGTGCTAATAATAATAATAATAATTTAAGGCAAAGTTTGTGATGGGCGAGCTGAAATCGTCAAATACCTAAGTTATAAAATAAGATCACGAGCTTTCAGATAACACATATGAATATGATATATAGGGGTGTATACAATATATCGCATGTCCGTTACATCACGTGTCCATTACATCGCGTTTTGTTGTATAGATACATTGCAGGTCCATCACGTCGCTTTTCCCCCACCTCTCTACACACAGCTAACCTTACTCTGACGTACAACCAATAGGAATGAAGGGGCTTGTGCATACAATTACATCGCGTTACAAATAAATCGCGCGTCCATTACATCACGTTTTGCTAGAATAGTGGCTTGACACTCAGCTCAGACTCTCTCTCTTTAAAGGTAGGGCTGGTTGAAAGGATAGCGTGCCTGACTCTCACCTCAGGGCCAGTTTCATAGTCAAATTTAGCACGACTCAAGAATGAAATGGGCCGTTCTTTCATAGGAAACCGGCCAATTCCATTCTGGTTTAGGTAGGTGATGTCTTGTATTTAGTGTGGCGCCGCACTTGAGGCGTACTAAATTTGACTATGAAACTGGCCCTTTTAGCTCTCACTTTGAAGATGGGGCTGGTTGCAAGGATAGTGTGTCTGACTCTCGCCTCTGACTCTCACTTTGAAGGTGGGGCTGGTTGAAAGAATAGTGTGACTTATTCAAAACTTAAATAAACCTCACCATAACCGAGATGCCTAGGCAACTGGATCTACAACCCTTCCTAAAATAAATACACCATAATTTTGTGTTTTACTTCTCTGGAAAAAATTGTTTAGATAAAAAGATATATTTTTAATTTGTAGATAATATTCTTATTTTATTATTTCATCATTGCTTTTTGTAGCACAACAGCAATTTGAATTTACAAATTCAAGTTTCTTAAGGACATTAGATTTCTGACAAGCTAAAAACTCTCCCCCTTCCAAGGAGAGTCAGTTGAATCTTCATTCCTATTGGTTGTACGTCAGAGTAGGGTTGGTTAGCTGTGTATAGAGGAGAGGGGGAAACGCAGTGTGATGAACCTGCAATGTAGCTATACAAAAAAACGCGGTGTAATGGACACGCGATGTAGTGGGGGTCTTCCGATATTTAGATGTGGCTATAACCGTAATTAACAAATAAATATAATAGCTCGGCTATTTAGACCATCATGTTATGCGCATTCGTAAAGTTATTGTACTATTGGCAACATAAAGCCCTCCTGAGTCATAAATGGCTGCGTTATCTGATAGCTCGTGATCTTAATGTATCGCTCATATGTGGCTGATGATTTCTGCATTTCCATCATAGTCTCTGCCTTAAAATATTAGTGAAGAATGACCCTGGTCATGGGAGGATTCCTGGATAGCTCAATGGCCAGAGAATTAACGTAATAAGCAAAAAGTTCCGGGCTAGATTCCCATGCCCAGGTATTATTTTTCAATTTAAATATATATATATTTAAATCTATTAAAAACTGAGTCAGAAGAAATAAAATGAAGAGATTTTGTTTCTGTTTGTTTTAAGCAAAGAAAAGCTTTGCTCGCCGTACTTTTGCTAAAAGGAGCAAAAGTTGATAGCAATTATTACTTGACTCAACCTTAACATTATTTTGGTTAACTTATTCATAATTTTATTGAAAATAAAACTCAAATAAATAAATAAAGGCAATTAGAGAGGGACATCTATCGGTAAAAGTTTCAGATGAATAGTTTACAGCGTAACCGTCTTTAGTTAACAGGCCAGAGTGGTGTTAAACTTGGCAACGCCGCTTGTAGTGACGTCATTAAACTAAGCGATCGGCTGGCTCTTATGGAAAATTGTGTGAATATTTACAGTTTTGTTCATTTAAAAACTGATAAACTTTGAACGATACTGCCAATTAATTTAAACATGTTTTACATAAAATATGAAACAAAAATACTTTAAAGGTTGAAAAATACAACAAATAACATGAAACAATAATTTTAAAATACATTTTCAAGATAAGGATTATGTGTTCAAAAACACGATAATAATATAATAATATAATAGCATTCATTGGGGCACCAATACAAAGATCTTGGGTTCAATTACTACGTCTAGGTGTAGTTCTTTAGCAAATATTTTAATAAAATTAAGAGTGTTCATTATTGGATTGCTTTGGACACTTACCGGCCTTGGTATTTATAAATTTTAAACATTACATTTGTAAAGTTTTTAAGTTTTCAATTTTTCTGAATAAGAATTTTCACTTTATAGCTTATTGTTCCTATACTTGATAAAGTTGATAAAAAGTATATTTAAAAGCGTTAACGAATCCAAATAAAATAATTCATGCAAGGAATTATCGCAGAAACAGTAATTGTTAGTAAATTGATGTATTATTATTATTATTATTATTATTATTACTATTAGCACCGCGTCTTACTACCCGTTTGGGCTATACGCACTTACGCTAATGTGTAATGGTAGGGTGATTGTGAGATGAAATGGAGGACCTACAGTTTAACGTGGAATCCGAACCACGGTGGAGGCCTGGCATTCCCCACATTCACAAGATGTCTTGTCAGAGGTGAAGGAGGGGTTTGGTAATCAGATAAATCTGTGCCGGGACCAAGGATTGAACCCCGGCCGCCAGCACAGAAGTCTGACACCTTACCCCTAGACCGCCAGGTCACCCTCCAGCCTGTAACTAAAGAGGGCTGTGCTTACAGGGGAAGGGATGTATTAGTTAAGGCTTTAATTATTATATTGAAGTAAAAGCAAAAGTACCTGGATTGATTCAGACAGATAAAATAAACTATTCATTATATTTCTTCCTGCCAAGTTTCCTCATTAAAAAAAAAAACATCTTCTTATTTAAAAATTCCTGCTTTGAGATGCACATGGGGATATTAACATTCAAACAAAACGGAAAATTATCCGGAAACAGTAGTGCGATATTTTTTAAATCTCATATCTCTAAACGATGATGATACCGTCGGGGTTCGAATATATCTGGTGTGGTAAGGGTGGCTTTTGTTTGATGCTTTTTCCCTTTCCCTTCATACAAATTAAATTACACTTGCTCTAAATTTCACCCACACTTTTCTAATATCCTATTCGAATAAATGTGAGGATAAGTAAGACGCGGTGAACACACTCAAAATTGAAGCTTTTAGGATTAATCTAGTGCCCCTTTGTTATGGTTGGCAATACCACATTCATTTTTTAAATGCTCTGAGAAAATCTTAAAATAGCAACTAAACCATAGATTCTTAAAGAGAAGGGGAAAAAAACCTATAACACTAAAACAAAACGAACAAAAAAAAAAACATTGTCTTTGTTTTACGATTCTGAAGCGATAGATTTACTATAAACACTAATCGTATTTATTTGTAAAGTTTGCTACCCCAGGATATCCGCTCCTCGCCAATGGGTAGACTTCCAGGAATAACTTGAGCTAGATACAACAGCGGTCACTTCAGGCACTTGACGGTCTAAATATCTATCTCTCGGCGTCAGCTAACGCGCTGCCTCGTCAGTCATTTGTTCACATGGATCTCGTTGGATATCGGTAAGATACGGTGGTCTTCCCGGTGGCTCAGTGGATAGAATGTTCGACCCACATGTCTATAAGACCCTGGTCCTATCCTACTCATGTCAGTATATCAGTGGATAGAGTGTTCGACCCACATGTCTATAAGACCCTGGTCCTATCCTACTCATCCTCCTAAAAATCTACCCAACTGTTTTCCGTCCGATAAGAGGAGTACTAGCTGCCAGATCTTCTGGAACCATCCCCAAACACCGGGGCCCTCTAGAACAAACAAACTGAGCCGAGTGAGTAGCTGCAGACGATACTTCCCTCTCTCTTTCACTATAGCTATCTCTTTCTCAAATGAAATGTGTTTAGTAAAACAAGAGGTGAACCTTAAAGATGGGTCCATGATAACCTTCCCTAGCCCACCTCCACCTCTACCTCCAGTAAAAAAAAACTATTAAAGAATTAAGAAGACCAATATGTAATAATTTCCCATTAATTTCATCTTGTGAGATCTGGGGTGAATGGGGCTGGGTATTACAAACAATCTTAATATTAAACGATACTAATGTTTATACTTCCTCTCTATCCCTCGAAAAGAGAATTATTGTTACTGTCGAGAAAAAAAATCAAACTCGAGATATTTGAAATAGAAAAAGTTGTTTTTTGCGATTCCATCTGTCTGTATCTCAGCATAGAGCCTAAATCATTTGACCAATCAGGCTTTTAAACTTGGTATCTTGGGTTTTCATATCGTCCCCTAGAAGGATTTCTGTAGATAGATTTGATAACCCTAAGATCAAGGGTATTTAACTTAAGGGCAAAAAGAGATAGAACCGATTTTCTACAAATTTGCTTTAACAATTTTGATTAAATTTGTATCTAAGCACTATTTAACACGCAAATAAAATTAAAATTCTTATTATTCTATGAAAATGATTTTATTATTATTATTATTATTATTATTATTATTATTATTATTATTAGCACCGCGTCTTCTACCCGTTCGGGTTATACGCACTTACGCTAATGTGTAATGGTAGGGTGATTGTGAGATGAAATGAAGGACCTACAGTTTAACGTGGAATCCGAACCACGGTGGAGGCCTGGCATTCCTCACATTCACAAGATGTCTTGTCAGAGGTGAAGGAGGGGTTTGGTAATCTGATAAATCTTTGCCGTAACCGAGGATTGAACCCCGACCGCCCGCATAGAAGTCTGACACCTTACCCCTAGACAGCCAGGTCACCAATTTTAAAGGTAAATTGACACAAACAGAAATTTTAAAATTGGATCATATTTTTGTAACTATTTGAAATATTTAATAACTAATCATTATAAAGTTGAAGTACTATTAAAAATAAACATCTTTTATTTTAAATATAATTTTATATAACCAATAGTTTCTGAGCTAAAACCAAATATATATTTTTATGGAGCTATTTACCTATTGAAATTGATTGCTATGCTCTTGTCCGCTTCAGTGGCCGAAGGGTCTAAGGCGTCACTCTCACAAATATTGGGAGACCTGGTCGGGTCTACTGAGGGTGGTTTATTAACTAAATGGTTTCCCACTCTACTTTCATGGAAATGCGGGTGGATTACCTCTAAAACGCTTCTTCGTCCTGCCTGCATCAGAGTGATGATCACATTTGCGTAAAACCTGAGCAGGTAGTAAGACGCGATGATAAAAGTAAATAAATACACGTTATGCTCTTTGGTGGACAAAGATAATACCATCCGCCTCTTTTCTCAATGGTTCCGTAACAGTATGTATTATTTAATTTGTGCTCTTTGGTGGAGTGTTTTTTCAACACTCTACGTTATTTCGTTTCACAAATATTAATAGTATTTAGTAACTTGATTACAGGATATTTAACTTGTACTTTCTGAATCAACTGATTATATCAACACACTTAATTCCAGGATATTAAAGAAGTACGTTCTGAATCAACTGATTATATCAACAAACTTGATTACAGGATATTTAACTTGTACTTTCTGAATCAACTGATTATATCAAAAAACTTAATTCCAGGGTATTAAACATGTACGTTCTGAATCAACTGATTATATCAACAAACTTGATTACAAGATATTTAACTTGTACTTTATGAATCAACTGCTTATATCAACAAATCTAATTCCAGGCTATTAAGCTTGTACATTCTCAATAAACTTATAATACCAACACACGTCTTACAAGCGAACTTAATTCCAGGACTTCTAAATTTACCTTGTGAATCAACTCAGCCCACGACTTACAAACTAAACTAATTCCAGGATGTTTAACTTGGATTTTTTGAATCGAATAGTTATATGAACATACGACTTACATTTTAACCTAATTCTCAGATATTTCTAACTCAACTTATTATATCAGTACACGACTTACAAACTAACTTCATTCCATGATTTTTAGCTTGCACTTTCTGCATCAATTAATTATATCAACACACGCCTAAAAACTAAGCTTAATTCCAGGACATACACAGCATCCAGTCTCCTGAACGTAGCCTCATCAATGTAAAAGGGGAATGCCCCAAAATACCCCCAACAACTAATTTTAAATTAATATTTATAAAAGGTATGTTAAAGTACTCCTCCAAAAGACACGTACGTACCAGGTACACGATGTTGAAAATTTTTGTGTGTTTTTCTAGTGCCCCCCGCACCACCGGGAAAGCCCAGCCTGGCACCAGGGACACCCCAGAACCAGCCTGACCTCGTCACCATCAGATGGGAACCCCCTATCAACGATGGAGGCGCGCCCGTTACAGGTACTGCACTCTCTCTTCTTCGGCTGACCGCTAGGAGACTACGAGATTTCCGTAAACTTGATCAGAATATCGTCACCCGAGACTGCAAGTGTTCTATGTCCAATCTTTCACTTATGTGTAAAAGAGACTTGAAGTCTGACCTTGTGTATAAAACCAATGTTACTAGGTGACAACTCGAGCTTGTATCTTCTTAAGTAATTATATAGTAGTCTCAATTTCACCGCAGGTGAATCATATGCATTCTAAATAAACGTAAACACAAAATATCTCAAATTTAACAATTTTGGAGATAGAACCCTTGCAGTGGCGGCTCGTAGCTGAAATTAGTGGGGGTGCTGCTCCAAAAAAATGTTTAGCCTTTGTTTTAAAATTGTGTAAAAGGAAAGAAAAAATATGTATAAAAAGAAAATTTATTCAGGAACTTGATAAAATCTTAACAACAACAAAAAACATTTTTTTACTTACTTTAACTTATATTGTTACAGTTTAAGCTTGATTTATTCATTTAAAAATGAAATCCATTTTTCTTGTTTTAATTTGCACAAAAAGTTCAATAATTTTCTCCTTGATCTCTGGATGACAATTGATGAAATTTTTCTCCATTGAAAGTACTGCAAGTGCATTTATTCTTTCTGTTAAAAAAAAGAACCGAAAAAGAATTAATCAAATAGAATAGCTGGAAGCAGAATAATAATCTAATTCAACACGCTTCTACACTTTATCACATTCAAGAATATGGTACACGGTTTTTTAAGCACAACACACGCTGAGTAAAAAAAAACTTCCTTCCACCATTGCGCCAGAGCCGGCACTGCGAGAGCAACAGTGCTCTCTCTACCTGGTAGTCTCACCGTCCTCCCCACCGCCCTCCTATGTGCGTATGCGCACAGCAGTCAAACACCACGTCGCTGGCACTGTGAAACGCAGAGTTCCATACAAAGATTTGTGTATATTTTGTATAAATTGGGGGATGGCTACTGAAGTACTGACATTAAGCTTAAGGAATATATATTTTACTACAAAAATAAATAAAGAATTAAAGAAAAAAGGACTTAATATATTAAATGTTATCAATAATATCAAGTGGAAATAGGGGGTTCTGCAGTTCCGCAGTGCCTATACACGAGCCGCCACCGAACACTTGTATTCTTGAATGATGATATTATATAAGGCCGCAATACCTTAATTTGTGTCTGAAATGTATTTGAGAATATAGAGGACACGACATCTAATGACCTTGACCTTGATCAAAATATTACATAGGGACGCAAGACCTTGATTTGTGCCTGAAATTTATTTGAGGAAATAAAGGACACGACCTCCAATGACCTTGCCCTTGATCAGAATATTACATAGGTCCGCAAGACCTTTATTTGTGTCTGAAATTTATCTGAGGAAATAGAGTACACGACATCTAATGACCTTGACCTTGATCATAATATTACATAGAGGCGCAAGAGATCACAAGAATCTCTGTCCATGAAAAATTATCTGGGGGAATAAAAGGACACATCGTCTACTGGTCTTGACCTCAAGAAACAGCTCGAGAACTAATTCCATTTATAATTTGTATTGAGTTTTTCATTTAAAAAAAATTATACCAAGGACATTAGCTCTTAGCTTAGCCGCTAATATAATTGAAGGTCATTTATAAATAACATTATTAGCTAACACAAAGCCTTCTATCAATTTATATTTTTATAATTATTACATACATGCTCTATTAACTCTAATCTGTAGATGTAAGCTTATGTAAATACATAATGACTAACCAAGATCCACTGACCTTGATAAATGGCCTTGACCTCTGTTTGAAGGCTATCTGGTGGAGCACAAGCGCACCGGGTCCCCGCACTGGGTGCGCGCGACTCCGAAACCTGTGACGAAACCCGAGCTGACCTTGAGCGGTCTGGAACCCGGCTGGAGGTACCAGTTCCGGGTGAGCGCTGAGAACTCGGCGGGGATGTCGGAGCCCGGAGAGTTGTCGGAGCCTCTCACGGTGACCTTGTACAGGTCAGGGGTCAGCGTTCCACACTTCATGTTGGAACTCAAGGACACCACCGCCTTGGAGAACGAGAAGGTAGCAGTATAAGATTGGTCGGGGTGCTAAAGGCCACCGCCTATTGGAAGGGAGGCTATTTGAAAACCTATTTGTAAACAACCAAATTATACCCTTTCATAGAGCTAGTTTTTAAACTATGAAACTTAAAATATAGCTTTGTTTTTTTAAATCTAAAGGACAATTTGATAATTTTCACCTCAATTTTGAAGTGAGCTATATTTTGAAATTTAAAAAAAAAATCCTTTCTCGAATAACTTAAGATTTTTGTAGGTCTGTAAAGCGTTTCGGTGCTCCAGTAATTGGACCCCTTAACACAAATTCTACTAGTGATCAAGAGAATATCAGGAGCGTACCAAAAGGGGAGGAAGGATGGAAATCCCCATCATCCTCCCTAGAAAGCATTTTTAACACGTGAACTCACTTTACATTGAAAGGCAATAGTCTCATCTTGTTGGCCGACACTATGGCCTTATTTTATATATTGCACCATAGTGGAACCATACAAGGTAAGCTACCTTTCAAGGTAGGCGTAGGTTTCATGCAATGCGTCTTGACACACACATATATGCTATCAGCTTATTCACATTAATTAGCTGTGAGTGATGAATGTTAAAATATTTGGGAAGCTTATCCACATTTTACGAATACATATTTTGCCCCTAATAATAGTAATAATAATAATAGCAATAATAACAACAATGGATTTTCTGGGCAACATAATTCTATTTCTCGGTTTTGTATAAATATTAGCCAGTACTAATGTACCGTTGCCCGGGAGACGCCCAAACATACTAACCGTACATCCTTTCAAGGCCGTAGCCAGCCAATAATTTCAGGGGGGTTTGGTGGGCACATCCCCCAATTGCTGGAAGCTAGAAAAAATTCTAATAGATAAACACTTCTAGACGCTCTCTGAAGTGGTTTTTTCGTGGTAAAATAACCCCCTAGCTGGCCAAGCCTGGGAAAATGTCTGCATATTAAACACGTTTTGAAGCTCTGTGAAGTGTTTTTTTAAGGTAAAATAACCCCCAAAATGCAGGAGGATAGGAAAATTTATAAATATTTATCCCCTCTAGAAGCCCTCTGAAGTGCTTTTTATAGTAACACAGCCCTATAATTTGTATTTGTATCTCAATTTTGATATTGTTTGAACCATAAATAAAACCATATATATTTTGTTCATAAAATTTCGCGGGGTTTTGAACCCCCAAACCCCCCGGCTACGGACTTGCATCCTTTCAGCGGAGGTTCTTCCCATGTCTTGATAAGATAAGGGGATGATGAGAGAGAATATGACGAAGTGGAGCCACTAAAGATCTTAAACTAACTTAAACCTAATTAACCAAACCCTGGGGACTATTGGAATTATTTACTTTCTGAGAAAATCCCCCAGAACCATCTGGGAATAGAACCCAGGACCTTTAGATCAGCAGCCAGGGCCTTTGACCACTATACCACGAGGTTGGTTATCTTTTAATCGTTTTGCATCGCGTCTTACTACCTGGCAAGGCTGAACGCATGTGTACTAATTACACCAGTGAGTTAAGCTTGAGGAAGGTTGAATTCAGAGGAAGATTACCCGAATTTGCGTGAAGGAAGGGTAGAAAATCAATTTGGAAAACCACCCTCAATATAACCTACAAGGACTCGAAGTCCTATCTCCCTGTTTACAGCAGTATAGTCCAGTACGAGAGTGGCACCTTTGATCATGCGGCCACTGAAGTAGGTCAGAGGTTATCATCTTTCCTGAGATTCATTGAGATTCATTGATCATAAAAAAGGGAAATTTACCTGGCAATATTATCGTAAAATGCTTTGATTGGAAAGTGCGTATGAGCATTTTCGTATATATTTATCCCCTTAGGTGGAGTTTCTGGTGGCTTTCCGCGGCCACCCCACTCCCAAAGTCTCGTGGTACAAAGACGGGTTTGAGATCTTCAGCAACCGGCGCATGCGTGTGGTGACGGAAGAAGAACAAAGCTCCCTAGTCATCTTCCAGGCCTCTTTCACCGATGAAGGAGAGATCAAGTGCACCGCGACCAACAGGGCGGGACACTCCGTCACCAAGGCCAAATTAAAACTGGAGGGTGAGAGGGGTGAGGGTGGTGAACAAGGAGATCAATATCCACCTGAACAGGGGGCTTACAACCAAAGACTCTTAATAATTAAGAGTCTTTGGTTATACATCTGTAACATCAGTTTATTTTCTGGCTACTAATTATTAGGAGCCAACAAATATACAGATTTTATCTAAACTGTTCGAATTTCAGGGTTCTCAATTTAAAATATTTTTTTAAGGTTACTATTTTTCAAAATCTCCCGCCTCTCCATTCTCAACTTCTATTTCCATATTAAGACCTATCCCAGGTATAAATTATTAATCGTCTCCTGCCAGCAATAGTGATGCGGTTAATATAGATAAAATACTTCAGAATGAAATACATTGTAAAATGCTTGATTAATAAAATAATAGGTGTGGGTGGTTTCTTTACACTTTTGATTACCTACTAATGAGTGCTTTACAACGTGGAGGAAGTTAGCTAGAGAGGTAAAAATAAATACCGAAATTGTTCTAGTAAATGACACTAGAACAATTTGCAGACCAACTCCTTAGAAGATCGATCATAATCACTTCTAAAATAACGACTTTCGATTAATTTGTTATGTACTCCTCAATCTCTATCCCACTGAGATAGCAAGGTAAGGCGTGGCACTACGCTACCAAGCCGAAATATGAGTTAAAGGAAGAATTTATTGGTACAAATAAAATTACAGTTATCGAGGGACGAAAGGATTGTAGTAAAGTGTTGGCAATCATGTACTGACCACGCACGAAGACGATGTTTCAGCTCTCCTGATTATCAGCTTACACTGCCAATATGAAGGGAGGTTTCTGCTCAAAAAGGATGAAAGGTTTTGGCTGAAGATCTAATGACTACTCGCGATGACGATGTTTCAGCTCCCCCGAGTATCCGCTTACCCCGCCAGTATGAGGAGGGTCTGCTGTTCGAAAAGGACGAGGTGATCCGGCTGAAGGTGTCAGTGGCTGGACGGCCTCTCCCGAGGGTCACGTGGTTCCACAACGGCGAGCAGGTGACCTTTGGGGGTCGCTACGAAGTCAACAACACCGACAAGACTTCCTCCTTGCGAGTGATGGAGGCCAGGAGGGCGGACAGGGGAGAGTATCAGGTCAAGGCCACCAACAGACTGGGTGAAGACGTGGCTTCCTTCCTTGTCACCATTACAGGTCAGATAGACTTTGTATGGCAGAGGGTATGAAGAGGTATTACGAAATAATAATATAAGTTTTGACTAAAATATTGATATTATAGTGATTAATTGAAATACACGCAGATAAAAACGTGCTTACAGGGACTCGATCCAAAAAAATAGACATAGCATGGGGCAAAATGGGCAAGATTTCACAGGTCAAAAATGCCCTTGGGCAAGAGTAAAGTCACCAGCATGTTGAAATATTTTTAAGTAACGAGGTCAGGTGGGACTTATGCACTTGAGGCTACTATGCAAGGTGGTAGTTGAGGGGTGAGGTGTGGTTTGGGGGTTCAAGCACCCCCAAAATTTAATTTTTTACAAAATATATAAGCTTTTATTATTGGTTCAAACAATATCAAAATTAAGGCACAAGTTCAAATTAGGGGGTTATGTTCCATAAAAAGCACTTCAGAGAGCTTCTAGGGGTGATTAATATTTAGTTTCTTTCCTAGCCTCCAGCAATTGGGGTATGTGCCCACCAAACCTCCCCCCCCCCTCCCCTGAAATTATTGGTTGGCTACGGCCTTGCTACTAAGACTTTAGATCTTAAGAGTGTTATGATAAGTCATCCTAGCTACTATCCTAGGGGTGGCGAAATTATTGCTGCCAATGCTAGATTTTCTTGACGAAACTGTTCTTAGTAAAATGTCTCCTCCCCTTCGCTATCAATTTGCAAAACCACACACGATAGCAATGTGAGAGAATGTGTATTTATCAGCCTAAGTTTGTAAAGTTTGATCTTGATTGAGAGGGAACAATTTTCAAGCCTGGCTTACCTCTACAGCTCATGATTCATCGTTGACACCTTTAATTATTATCAAAATATTTTTTAAACATAAAATATCTTGAATACGTTTTCATTATTGAGAAAGTCAAGCCCGTTAAAGTGGCTTACAAGACAAAAGAATGCAGTTTTTTAGTTAGCCCATATGTATTTATATAGCATTTGGGAACTATATTTCAGTTTGTAAAAAACATAATAAAATGGTTTATTAATTTACTGTACTTTTCCAACTATTCATCCTCATATAACCGATAGCCTATATTAGTTGTATACCATCCAAATTCTAGAGTAAGCCTTCTTGTCTAGCATTATGATAAGAGGGAATTTTACGAAAGGCTCTGATATTTTTGCTCGGGATAGGGAATAGAAACTAAATTGCTAAGGAAAGTCCCCTACCTTTAAATCCAATGCTATCATCAACATCCAAGGTCATTTTTGGTCACTCTTTTTTAATATAACTCCCACTTAAGATATAACCTGTAAAAAGTATTTTCTTATCAATATTTAAAATCACTAGTCATATAAGAATAATAGTACTCACAAAATAGAGAGCCTAATATTTCATGTTACTTGTATACTATGTTTTTCAAATATATAAACCTCATGAACAAACAAACAGCCCCATCAGGAACAAATGGGAATGCAATAATGAATGGTAAGATAAAGTGGTCCAACTAAGTACATACCCACTGTATTTAATTATTATAAATAAATGTACAGTGCAAAGTATGAAGTAGTCAAGATTTTATTGTAACAAATTGTATGTATTGGAGCTAGGGTGAAGGCAAGACAGAGTAATTTGAAACATGTCGCCATACAAGAGAAACATATGAGTACTCTACCTTAAATATATTAACATGGAAGTAGTGTGATATATTTGAATCAATCCGGTTATATTAGCCTTGATGCTTTTATTTTATGTCTACCAAAGGAACTAATAGGCTGTAAAGGAAAGAAGAGAGGGAGATTATTCATCTGTTACTATCTCGGCATAAGCTCCCCATCACTTAATCTCACAGTTGTACTTATTAGTAATCATCAATTAATTATAGTGTGATGCTGGTTTTCTTACAGATCGTCCACTCCCCCCAGGTAAGGCGAAAGTTCTGATGACCCTTGGGAAATCAGTCACCTTGTCCTGGACCGAACCGGATGACGATGGAGGCTGTAAGATCGGCAACTACCTTGTAGAGTACTACAGGGTGAGTGCAGTGTCCTCTTGATTGGACCTTAAGGTGCGTATACATTAGGTGAGCTGAGCCTGTGATGTGACATGTAATGTAATTCTCGTCAGTTTGGACGTGGAACGAGTACGCCGCAAGCATCCACCGGACCATTGGTGGAACGAGCACGCCACGAACAAGCGACGTAATGATGATCTCAGTTCAATTCAGTATTTACAAGCGTGCGCTTTATTTCCATTTAATTAGCTATCTTAGCTCTAGTAAATGTCTGATAACGAAGAATCCTTTGCCTTAATTATGTGCAGTGGTACTATGTTAATTATGGCCTATCTATTTTTTTTAAACCAATGAAAGCCTCGCCAATAGTGGCGTATAATTTTATGCAAAACGGACCGGTTCGGAACTACTGCGAGATTTCAAGTTCCAGCACTTTAGTGGACAGTATAAAACTTTTTTACCAGGATGTCCCCCACAAACTTTGAGAATTGGCTGGATGAAATAGAACTGAAAAACTAATTATTTTACGTTTGCAAACAACTTCTGCTTGTCTTACTAATATGGCGATATCCTTCCAGGCATCTTCCTTCAGATTCTTTTTATAATAGTTTTTTTATCCTTGCCTTCTTGGGGTCCCATAAAACACTATGGTTGTTATAAAATTCTATCATTTGAAATACAGATTCCTCAAACCATTTCTCCATGCTTGTGAGAACGCAACAAACATGTCCTAGCTATAATGATGAATACCTTTGTGTTCGTTGGTAAAACCGACAGCTGGCGGATCACTGCGATTGGCTCGTAGCGCACTCGCGGGCCCGTCCCAATCAGACGTTACATTACATGTTACATTATAGGCTCGGCTCACCTAATGTGTACGGGGCTTTACAATATAGTTTACATGCTCCGTGCCCTTGTTCTTGGACTGCATAGCTATTTAGATATTTTGCACACATTCTGATTCCTTAAGCAGACGACATCATTTCTACAAATTGGCAAAGTATTGTTGTCAAATTATGCACAGTTTTTTTGATAGCTACTTGTTTTTATAATATTCACCATGTTGGTTTACAGTTAGTAGGATGATAAAAGGCTTATAATTAGCTCAGAACGTAAAACTTGTCCATGTGTATAAGTCGTTATATTGAGTTGTATCGAGGGGAACATATTTACAGCCTTAATAAGACTGATTCTCCGTGGAATACTTTCTATGAGCCACTACTGGCTTGAATTAAAGCTACTCCAATAATTATCCTCGGAGTTTGTTGGCCTTATAAGTGCTACAGGTGAATTTCTCATTCCCTCTCCAGCTGGGTTGGAATGTGTGGCTGAAGGCTGCAACGTGCCGCCAGATGACCACTACGTTGGGTGATCTCATAGAAGGGTCAGAGTACAAGTTCAGGATCAAGGCTGAGAGCCCTTACGGGGTCAGCGATCCGAGTGAAGAGTCTGATGTTATCTTTGTGCCTGATCCTAAGAGAGGGTGAGTTATTCTATGTAAAAACCTAGGTCATATGGAATGAGGGAGGAGGGTTGGTAGGTCTGAGGGCTAGCATCATACAAAAGTTTCCCAGACCCTCTGAAGACAAACGCTGTCACATTTGCTTAGTGCTCTTTAATAAATGGATGTAATTGAAGTAAGGCTCAAATTATAAATAAGCCCCATATCACAAAAAAAATGAACAAAATTTAAAAACCAATCAACTCTGTTTAAAATATCTTTTCAACCGATTTCTGCATTTTTCAAAAAGTATCTATCCTTTTATAAGCAGCTTAGCTTTTTTTGTGCTTTTATGTTTGGTTAATGGTTATGTTTACACGAAAAAATACAAGTTTCATTTTGTTTTGAGATTAAACAATGGTGTAACTGGAAACAAAGGGATTTTAACCCTTATTTTCGGTAGACTAAATGACTTGAGCACAAAATGTATAAATTGAACTATTTATTACCACATCATTTACAAACGTATACATACATACATACATACATACATACATACATACATACATACATACATACATACATACATACATATATACGTGCTTACATACATACATACATACATACATACATATATACGTGCTTACATAATCGCGCCATTCGCATATTGGTTAGGCACAAAACCATGAATATAGCTAAAAAAAATCTGTACTTAATCCATCCTCACAAACTTTCTCTACACTTCCCTATCTTTGTACACTCCCCTCGCTTCAACAACATCCACACAACGAGAAATTCATATAACTTGTTATATACCAGAGGCGGCTGGTGGGTTGTTTCCAGGTAATCTAGACTTGACGAGAATGCACCAGTGGACTGTTACCTACCCTTCACATTGTAGTTATCCAACACAGATACAATTATATAGTGTGTGCTTTGACTTCAATGGGCAAGTTTGATGTTGAATTTGAATAGAATAATTTAATAGATTAGTCTCGGCTGGTGAAGATAGTCCTAGTACCAACCCACAAAACACACGCGATATATACACAACGAATCATTTTTCTTCCATGACGAATGATATATTTGATTACTCTATGGTAGCAGTAAATAGAAGCATCGAAAGTTTTTGTATACATTGTTTAGTAAACACATTCGTGTGATTCTATAAAGAGTTTTAATGACCAACATTGACGTTTTGTATTTAATTAGTCTCATTGATGTAACGTATTCATGTGTCTGTCCACAGTCTGATGGAAGCCTCAACGATAAGCAGAAGTATGACCATGGGAGACATGCAAAGTCACAATGTGGATAACAAACACGCCGAATTTACCAGGCGCTATAACATCGGTAAGGAAGAGAAGACTAAATCTCAGTCAACAGGGAAGTTACAGTCTGACAAAGACTCCGGTGAGCCAAAGAATAGGGCCCTACAAGTATCGTCGAACAAAGCTTCACCGTCAATCAAAATAGAGAAGGAATCGGATCCGATCATACCAGTCACTGTGATACAGTTTCAAGAAATGCGACAAGTCCACAAATCAATAGGAAAAGGGACCGTTCCAAATAAGCTAACCGATGCTACTGTCGAGATTGTGAACAAAGAAAACGCTGATATGAAGAGAAGGAAGGTAAAAGAAAGCACAGGTACCACGGCAATTAGGAGTCCCTCCACACCAGCTCAACCGCAGAAAGTGTTTAAGAGCCAGAGTACCACAGATACAGTTCAATCACCGAAGAGAGAACCAGCTTCGGTGGTGAAAGAAGTCCAGTCTTTGAGGACCAACATCAAAAGGAACTCTCAAGGATCAGCTCCCGTTCCTAAGGTTTTGTGTGATAAGAAACCAGAGGGAAATCAAGTGAGCGTTGACAGAGAGGAGTTAAGGAAAAGGATAAGCCCGTCTATAGCTGATCAAAGTTTAGTGAGATCACCCACCCTTCCCAGAGAGGATGATGATAGTATTGTTCATGGAAGCTCAGAGCTTATGTTGGTTCTTCTACCGGAGAGGAGAGAGTCGCAAGCTGATAGAGGTACTTACAATTTAACAGAATATAACCTCCTCTAGAAATTTCAGGGGTGAGCCTTCCTGAGGAGGAACATGACATATAAGTTTGTCACGTGCGCACGTGTGTGTGGCTGTGTGTGGTTGTGTGTGGTTGTGTGTGGTTGTGTGTGGTGGTGTTTGTGCTTGTGTGTGTTTTTGTTGGGTGATAGAGAGGAAATACTGAATTTCATGTTTAGTAAATTATCTTACCATTATATTTTGCTCAATTGTTTTTATCCTCGATCTCACTCATCCATACTATTTAAAATGGCTCGAATATCCTAATTTAGAAAAATCATTAGTTTTATGTAGAAATGGTTAAGGTCGTTCCCTTCACATGAGTGAGTATATATCCTTAACAAGAATATAAAGAAAAGTTTGACCTGTAATAAAATGAATATTGTTGACTTAGAATTTGTTTCATATTATTAATATAATATAAAGTATTCAGACCTCTTAGGTTATATTACCAAACTGGAGGACAAATTTTGTGAAACCTTTATTTAAAAAAAAAGAGAAAAGGGAAAATAATATTTGAGTAATCAAGATGAATTTGGAACCAAAATCCAAAAATGCAAAATAATAGAACCGGACTAGTTTAAATTATATAAAAAATTAGCATCACTAATCTTAAGTTGTTATTTGTTTTATGGTGATAATAGGATATACTAACACCTCTTTATAACCAAATATATTATTAAGATATGATATAGCCATTGTTATATTCCACAGGAAGTGACCGTGGCTCGGAGCAACGAATATTGTTCGACGAGAACGAGATCTCCATCCCCCCACCGATGTCCCTGTCGTCCCCCGAGCTGGGTTCTGGTGATATTATCGTCACCCCACCCCTCCGGAACGCTGTCAGCTCGACGGAGCTCCTGCACGAGAAGGCTATGGCTAGGTTCTACCAGGCGGTGGCTCAGGAAGAGGCGGAGAAGGCTCGTCTGAGACGTCAGAGCATCGAGAGGCGATCGTCCCCTCTCCGTCCAACAAGAATACGTATAAATTCCCTCGAGGTTGGGAGTGAGGATGGGTTAAACATTTTAAAGACCCCCTTTATGGACCCCCTTCCAAGAGAACGGCTGCAGACTCAGCAGAAGAAACAGGTGGAGATTGTACCAAGAGAGAATTCAAGGTCAGCAGTTGCTGAGCTAGAAATAACCACGGGCGTTAGTAAAAAAGTGACAGCTTCCCTTATTAGAGCAGACCCTTTGCAACTTGTTTCTGCCAGGGAAGAGCGTGAGGATTTAGTGAGAACCAGAGATAAGATTGCTTCATTGGAGCAAGTGACGAGAAGAAGTGCTCTTCGGCAATCTCTATCTGAAGAAGAAGAATACGTCGAAGAAGACGACGATGAAAATGTTGAAGAAGAAGAGGAAGATGAAGAATTTGAGGAAGAGGAATCGGAAGATGAAGAGTTGGAAGAAGAAGAAGAAGAAGAGGAAAGTGATAGTGAAGACGAAGAGGAGGAAGAAGATTCAAGGCGCGAAGCTTTCCTAAACAAATTTGAAGATGAAGAAGAGGAAACTTACCACCCTAGAACTATGATTCCATTAAGTTCTCGTCCTGTCGAACAAGAAGAAGGGTTAGATTATGGTAGATATGAGGATCTCAACGAGGAAACATATCATCCTCGAAATATGACTGCGATGAGTAATCGTAGTGAATCGTCAGAAATTTTACACCCTGATAATTTTCCAACAATAAAGGTCTTAAGAAAAGATAAACTTGGTGAATACAAGTTGCCTCCAAAGGATTTCGTGCCGAAACCTATTTTGAAGAAAGTACCTCCCGTGGAGTTGTCGCCATCTCTCAATCAGAGAGTGGAATCAGTAGGTAAGAAAACTACCCGGGACATAGTTCGTGCTGATAACAAGGAACAACCCAGACAAGAAAAAGGTTTCACGTCTGTCTCCAAGTCCCCGTCCCCAAGTAAGAGTGAAATAGACGCCGTCGTCCGACGTCCGAAGAAAGACGAGGTGCCACAAACGTCTGGTGGCGTGGCCGAAGATTTTGACTCCGACGTCTCACTGTCGGCAGCTGAGACGGCACGCAACAGAAGGTTGAGGATACGTCAGAAATCTCTCGAGGAAGATTCCGAGGCTAACCTGGCGATAGTTAGCCACTACGGAGATATAATAAGAGAGTACGGGCAAGTTAAGAAGGCCCCCACGGTTCTGTATCTCAACACCGAGGAACTTAAGGCGGCATCTTTCTACGAAGACGAACACGCCACTGTCATCAGGCCCTTAGACGTAACCCCTCCTCCCAAAATAAAAATATCCGATAAAGTGAACACCTTCTTCTATGACGGCGGGGAGTCCCATTCCGGTGGACGGTTGAATAATTCTGACCATCCGAAGAAGGTGTTTGGACCGCAACCCAAGAGGCAAATCCCGGACGTACTTCCTCCTACGGAGGTGGTTAGATCCCCTCCAGCGAGACATGAAACGGCGTATCTCCAATCCCCCGCACCCACCACCCTCGCCCATGTTTCCGTATCGCTTCGCAACAATACGCCTTTGAGACCGGAAGAGGAACGACAGATCGTGGAGGCGAGGAAGAAAGTGAGATCGTTCATGGGTTTTTTGACGGACCTCGCCTTGTTCTCTGTGGCTTGTTGGCTGTACGTATTCAAGGACGAGCGACTCGCGATACCAGTACTCGCGTTCATGGTTTACAGACAAGTCTTCGAGGCTATTAAGAAACGTCTTCCCAGGAGGTGGTTCCAAAGGCGACAAGAGTGAGTTTGTGTGAAAGAGCCCTAGTAAGACTTGGGGGAGGGGTCAACTTGGCTATTAACATGAAATGTGCGATACTTCAGTGATTATAAATTACCAACTAAATTAGTTCCATAAAATAAGTAGTATTTTTACATGCTAAAAATGTTAAACTGTACGGCAACTATTTAAAAAAATACGTTTTTAAAAAAATCAAATGTCTTACAAAATATTTTCTAAATTGAAAAGTCAAAATCAAAAATAAAGAAAATATTTTGATAGCATGCGCTGAAAAGGAGTATAATTCTGTTCGCATAAATTACTTGACAAGTTAAACTATTTTGTTCGTACAATTCAGACTTAACAAGGATTTTAGTCATGGATCTATGACTTGATGTAGCAATCACTATATCATTTGTACTTAATGGTGTAGTTTTACCACAAATACTGTTTCTATAAATTCCTAACAAAAACAAAAGGTCAATTTTAGCAGTAAATTCCTTTACTACTTATAAAATCAGACTTAAACAATGAATTTTAAACATATCAACCTAAATTATGGGAACTCTGCCTCCCTCCTCCTTACTGAATCTGTGGCTCTTTGGTACTTACTCCACACATATGATTTCAAAAATTTGTACATATATTCTTACCATTTATTTCCTAGTTATTTATGTATAAAATTTGTGGTATGTTATATTTATTGATACCTATTTTTTCTTATTTCTAAGTTTATGATCTTAAAAAAAATAATCATGTAAAAAATTCTACCACAAAAGACTAAAAAGTGATTGTGATTGTGTGTTTAATCAAGAATTTTTGCTTATTTCGATTTCTATGAATGTAATTAAACCAATTTTATTGTTAAATTTATGTGGGAAAAAATCATTTGTTAGAACACACTCTTACTTATTTAAAGCACTATAAAGATATCCTTAATTATGTTTTTATTTTGTGATGTTTTAACAATTTTGTTTCTATGCCCCTATTTTTGTTCATCACGAGACGCTAAAGACTGATGCGTCGAATCAAAGACATATTTGTTCTTAGTGATATTTTCTATCATCGCGTTTTATGTTAAGAGTAGGGTATTAACTGACATTTACAGCTTTTTCGCTGATTTTTTTAATCATATCAGTTGAAAATGATAAATTTGACATTTCAAAAATCAAGTTTTGACATTTATTGATGTATCAACTTTATTAACATAACTTTAATAAAATGTGTTTATTTTTTATTATATACGTTTAGATGCCCGTCTGCTTAATGAGTTCATTAGGGCGTTTCTTTTTAATTTCATGGATTAAAAAAAATCTAATTCGGTATACAAAAAATACTTTCTGGTGGTAAATGACTTAAGTCAATATTCAAATTTTTGAATCAAATTTGTAAACTAATCTTATCATATTGTCTCACCTTGAACAAATCACAAACATCCCATTTTTAAAAGAATTAAGCTATTTAATTCTGTGTTGACACAATTATTCTCCTGGGTCCATACTTATAAAAAGCCGCGGTTAATCCAATCTTCCTTAATGATTTCTGGTTTTCCTTAAACTTATTTTTTCTGTAGTTGAGCAAAGGTTTTGTTAATTATTTTGGTTTTTTTCTTTGTTGTTTAATAATTATTTTGTTTACATTATATTCCAACTTATTTTCTGATTTCTCCTTTTTTTTATTTATCGTCTGTATCCCAGCTATACTTTCAAGAACTTTTAAGTCAGTTTCTAACTTGTCTTCATCTTTAACATTTATACCGGGTGACCTGGTGGTCTAGGGGTAAGGTGTCAGACTTCTATGCTGGCGGCCGGGGTTCAATCCTCGGTCGCGGCAAAGATTTATCTGATTACCTAACCCTTCCTTCAACTCTGACAAGACATATTGTGAATGTGAGGAATGCCAGGCCTCCACCATGGTTCGGATTCCACGTTAAACTGTAGGTACTCCATTCCATCTCACAATAACCCTACCATTACACATTAGCGTAAGTGCGTATAACCCGAACGGGTAGTAAGACGCGGTGCTAATAATAATAATAATAATAATAACATTTATACCGGTTTCACTGGAGTACGAACGCACGTGGTATGTGGGAGTAAAAAGCGTATGCTTGCCAAACACATTGATTGTCATGGCTCTATCGAAGGTAGATTACTTTAAGACTGTGTCGCGCAAGGTGTGGTTGCGATTTTTTGCTTGGCGTGGTTGGTACTCCTGGCCCTAACACTGCCGGTTCACTTGACTTCAATAGCACAGTCGCACTCGTGAGCGTGTTTCGTTAGTTCTGTGACCTGGCACTATAAAAACATTAGTTATGTTGTTCTTAGGGTGTCTTGGAAAATGTCTCAGTCTGACACAGATCGATTTATTATTGAAAATTAATCAAGACCTGCACTATGGGACTTTGAATTCTCAGAATATGCTATTATTATTATTATTATTATTATTATTATTATTAGCATAACGTCTTACTACCCGTTCGGGTTATACGCTCTTACGCTAATGTGTAATGGTAGGGTGATTGTGAGATGCAATGGAGGACCTACAGTTAAACGTGGAATCCGAACCGCGGTGGAGTCCTGGCATTCCCAATATGCTAATAAACATCTCAAAACCAAGGCGTGGGACGAAGTTTGCCAAGCAATATATACCAATGGCGAGAAGAAAAAGGTTCAAGAAATACACGGATATGTAAGTTTACACTTTATTCGTTAAAAACAAAAATTTAGAGCTACAGGTTTCATGTAAACAATTTTTTTTAAACGTATTGTATACTATACATTAATCATTGATAATAATTACATGACATTTCCCCTTCAGGGGAAACAAAGTAAAGACAAATCTGGTTTTAGTAAACTCATTTTTGGTTATTATCTGGATACAGTGAACCTAATTCATTGGTCCCAACCTACATACATTTCAATGTGTGTTAAAAAATTTGTTTATAATGAACCCTCAATTTATGTTTTAGTGAACATAAAAATGTTAACTTTCAATAACCAAATGTAATTCAAACATAATAATTCTTTAAAAATATAACTTTCTGGTTGTTTAAACTTGAAGACACCGATTCTATACCTGAGTTCTTGTTTAGGTAGCACAAAGCTTGATTGAAACTTAAACATTCAATGCACTCATTGACCAGGTAAACGTTTTAATATATTTGTCTGCGGCAAGTAAAGAAATGCAGTCTTCTGAGTTGTATTAATAGGACAGGAGTTATAGGACAGTGAATTATAGTCTGTGATCATTTAGTAATTGTTTTCATTAATCCCCTTCTTCGATCATGAATATTAAACTTAAAAAATCAGACTTTTCTACTAGGTTTAGTTTTTTGAATGCATGAATCGTGTGGAATCAAGTGTTGAAAACGCACAGACACTAGAGAAGGATCTGGGAAAAAATATTAATTAAAACCGTATTCAATAAACATAACCATAACACCGATTACGATATTTTTAAAGATTAATTAATATATTTCAATAAATAACTACTGTATTTATTATTATTATTATTATTAGCACCGCGTCTTACTACCCGTTCGGGTTATACGCACTTACGCTAATGTGTAATGGTAGGGTGATTGTGAGATGAAATGGAGGACCTATAGTTTAACGTGGGATCCGAACCACGGTGGAGGCATGGCATTCCCCACATTCACAAGATGTCTTGTCAGAGGTGAAGGAAAGGTTTGGTAATCAGATAAATTTGTGCCGGGAACTATTGAATTTGAACTCTTATTTTGTTCGTCACTAACTCACTACTTTCAGATTATTTTTTTAAATCTGCTTTAGTGAACTTCGGACATAGAAAACAAAATATTTGAGTCGGTGGAGGTTAATTGAAACCAAAGTTGACTGTACTCGGAAAACCTGTCCCCGATACCAGTCACTGATTTTGTCCTGGTTGCTATGCCTGCAGAATCTAAGGGAATCCACTCGGGAATAGAAAGGGTGTCTTCTAATGTATAGCCGACCCTAAATCTTACAAAATTATCTAAGATGCAAATTGTTTATACTACACCGTCTGCTAAATAAAATGATACGTCCAACAGCTTATGAAGCACCCACCAAGTATTTGTCACAATCCCCAACTAAACGCCTAGCTATAGTCAAGCGGTAATATTTGTAAACCTTTTTAGTCACAGTCAAATGCGTACCACCAGACGGGTGCATCAAGATTGTTGATAGACTGAACATACTGAAAACTTCATCTCCAATTAAAAAAATGGGGCAAGCTAATGTTTATTGAGTAAGATAAAACTTTGTCAGTAGGAATTTTAAGCTTACCATCACCTAAACTCTTGAAAAGTGTTGAATTTTTAAATCTCCCTTAATCAGACGTTTTTTCATATGCACGCACATCAATGGATTTAAAACTGTAGTTTGAGTCATAGAGTACCATCAAAACAATTAAAAAATTAGTATTTATAACTAAGAAATAAAGATCCCCCGTCTTCTGGGCTTGAAGCTCTAGTATGTCTGCCATCCACACATACTACGAAGTTTAGAAAATTTTCTCTCTAAAAAAATCGTCTTAAATCTGCAGCCAAGTGTCTTCTGAAGGAAGGGGCATGCAGCTTTCTCCGAGGTTGTTCTAGATTACAAAACATACTTATTTCATCATGATAGATATAGTTGAAATCAAAACTCTCTTGACGAAATGGATGTCCGTGAACGTACAACCACTATCCAAGTACCTAAAAAAAAAAAAAAAAAATTGTGATA
>CABFOW010002251.1:0-18580 GCA_902141385.1 Timema californicum | reverse complement strand
AAAAAAAAAAAAATTGTGATAGAAATTTTAAATAAAAACTTAATTTGTATTTATTAATAAGAATTAATTTTAATGAAATTTGCTTCTCATTAAAAGAAATTGGGCCCGTTGATTGTAGTTGAATACACACTACATACCCACACAACATATCTACTTGTACGCGCACGCGAATGCACACACATACACACACATAATACCTCACACACGCACACGTCTACGCATTCATTAATATAATTTATATACAGGTTTTCTTATAGGTAAAATAATTAATTGATACTGAGAATCCTGTGAGACATTTATACACGTGAACCGAACATTAAACTAAAATCTAATTGGGGCTTTGGATGACCTAACAGAAAGCGATACATCTCTTCCAATCAGTTGACATTCATAAGTTCTTCTGTTAAAAAAAAATAAAAGAAAACCCATCAAGTTTTGATGATAAGACTTGCCAAACTACTAAAACTTACCCGCCTCGGTGGCATAGTTGGTTAGCGCGCTTGTCGTGTTTGAGCTCGACTGCTGAGGACGGGGAGATCGAGGCTCGAATCTTGGTCGGGTGAACTGGGGGTGGTTTTTCCTAAATGGTTTTCTACTCTCCCTCCACGCAAATGCGGGTTCACTCCCTCTAATTCAACCTTCCCAAATCCTAATCCATTAGCGTAAATAGTACTTAAAGATTATAACCCGAGCGGGCAGTAAGACGCGGTGATATATATATATATATATATATATATTTATACTAAAACTTATGAACCTGAATTTGGTATCGATGATTTTCTCAGCATCTCAGTAAAACAAGAAGATACTAAAGATCACCAGTGGCCTGAGGAACGCCGTGCAACTCGGTCGTCAATGATTGATGTTCCCCCACCCAGCGTAGTATCACGGAAACGAACACGTGTCACGTTGGTTGTTGGTGACTGAGATGGAATGAAAGGGTTCCAGGACATGTTGAAGCGATTATTGGAAAATATTGTCAAAGCGCCAAAGTCGGCTTAAGAAGTTGAAGAAGATAAGGACCAAATGTTTTTACTATCATTACTAGATGATGTTAAAAAAAAGTGCATGAAGACAGTAGCGGATTTAGGTTTGAGGACGCCCTAGGCCCGAGACGNTATACATAAACCTTTGCTTGTATGAATGACAAGCGGGGTGGGTTTGGGTGTGTGGGTGTATGTATATGTATATATATACATATGTGTATATATATACATATATGTGTGTGTGTATAAAATAATGAAAATAATAACAATAATAATAAGAAATCTAATTCAGGTATAAATTAAACATAAAATAAACTTTAAAATTTGGTCTTACAGTTTACAGAAAACCCAATCAATTTTTTATTTTAGTCATCTTAAAAATGTTGGCGCCTCTCAAAATTTGCCGCCCTAGGCCCGGGCTTCACGGGTCTAAGCCTAAATCCGCTACTGCATGAAGATAATTGACAGTAGTTAAAAAGTGAAATGGTTATGCTTGTTATAAATTGGTAGATTGTTCTGGGTATCAAACATAAAACCTACAGCTCAATAACAATTGAGTAAACTTCCAATATAACACACATGGACCATCATTTAAATCTTCTCGTATGACAACATCTTTTGGACCTGTTGTGGTACCGTCACCAATATTCACTGACTCTACACACGTGACATCTTACTCACATTCAACAGACAACTTTAAATAAACATGATTCCATAGTGTATATTATGTTAAGGTATCATGTTTTACCAAACGTTTTTGTAATAGATGACACACGTATTTCCAATAAAATTGCTTGTAACTGATATATTTACGGTTTTTCTTTTGTCTGTACACATAACGTATAAAAAGTGTAGAATTTCTAAACATATTTTACTTACTCTTTGTATGGACATATTCCTACTTAATCTCTCATTATATTTTCACTAATAATAATTCATTAGCAGTGGCATATTTTGAGAAAAATTAATAGGTATGCTGTATTCTAAAAGTTGCAACGGAGATTTCGGGGCCGAGGACCCTCAACCAGCGTTGTCCAAGAACGTCAAGGGATTATTTCAAGGAATATATTTAAATATATGTCTCTTAAAAACAATGGTTCTTGAACATTTATTATTTTCCCTTAACCGTATGCTATCTTAAGAAATTTTTTTTACTCTCATATTCTCTCTTCCTTTATTTATCGATAACGATGATTATCATCCACTCAAAATGTAATAAAAGTAACTCCATGGTGTCAGCCCTCATTCAGGCTATACCTACCGAGTGGCTACCAAAATGTTTGACGAATCAGTGCCAAATCTTGCTGATAGAGGGTGTCATGGGGTCAGCACAACGATGCCTCCAGCCATTAAGCTCGGCTTTCTATACCGGGGCCACTACTACTTTATTCAAATAGCTCATTATTTATCCACCCTAGGCTGAATCTAACCCGTTCCAGACCCACTGCTTCACAGATAATCTGTACGCGCCAGAAATCAAACCCAGGACCTCTGGGTCCGTAGCCAGAGCCTATGACCACAAGATCACAAAGGCAGTCCTCTAATTGTAATGATCTCTACATGGTTATAAATTTAAGTAAATATTAATGTCAATGTCGGGGCTAAGAGTGTTATGGGCACATTTCTGAATACATAAGAGAGACAGATCCTATTCAATTAGCCCAGTGTAATTAAAATCACACAGTTAGCAATATTCAAAGCAAACAATCATAATAACAGTAAAATGAAGTAATACATCGATCAAGCGTCCACCAGATCTTGGTGAGAGGGAATCAGGTGGATTGCCCATCTCACTTTGCAATTAAAACTATTTTATAAAGCCTAACTTATCTCACACAATGCTCCTTGGAAACAAACGAGTCTCCCAATTTGAGAATTTATGCTCCAGACGTTATTTAGATGCGTAAACTCTGACTATCATAGGGGAGATTATCTCGGACTATTAATACTCTATCGCTGCGTCATTGGTTTATTTCTTAGATATTTACTCATATCTTTTGCTGTAAGCACTGGTGCACCCAAGAGGGAGAGGGGCAAACAGGGTATTTGCCCCACCACAAATAAAGTTAATAGAAATTTAAATAATATTAAATTTGACCTGTATATTTAGATTATTATTATTATTATTATTAGCACCACATCTTACTACCCGGTCGGGTCATACGCACGCTAATGTGTAATGGTAGGGTGAGTGTGAGATGAAATGAAGGACCTACATTTTAACGTGGGCTCCGAACCACGATAGAGGCTTTGCATTCCACACATTCACAAGTTGTGATTAATACACGTCTTGTCAGAGGTGAAGGAAGGGTTCGGCAATCAGATAAATCTGTGCCGGAACTGAGGATTGAACCCCGGACCCCAGGTCAGAAGTCCGATGCCTTACCCCTAGACCACCAGGTCACCAGATGTATATTTAGAAAGTGCACGTTAAATACACCAATCGGAATAAATTATTCCAAAGCTGGTGGCTACCCACATACGCAGTTGGACGCCAACGTCCAATGAACAGTTTTAATCGGGAGTCCTTTTTAACCTCCACTTCTTTTTTGCACCTCGGAATTCAGCGACGGAATGTCGCGGGCGATGACGTCATATTTGAAGAGACAACGCGTGTGCGCGCTTGAGTTTATTTAGCTCATTGAAGAACTAGAAGAGGAGATATTACGTCTGGATTCACCAGTGAGGTGGAAATCTAGAAATGGGGTAATTTTGCGCCCAAGATACGCCTTTTTATCCACTCCATTTCTCTAATCACTAAACAATTTGCAGACTGGTGGAAAGATCACGTCATCACTTGCGCCTTTTATTGGTAGATCCGTGTAAAGAATTTACTTCAAAATTTAATACTACCGATACTTATTTAAATCTCTAGTGAAAATGGCAGAAAGTACCTATGCAACTAAACATTTTTAGCTCATAGTTAAGGGAGCCGCCTTGGTAAGCAGGCGCTCAGAGACAACGGAGTATTTCCTAACTCTACGGTGCGTTATTTCAATATAAGGTTCACACGAAAATAAAGTCGAAAGATTCCAACAGGGCTCTATTTCCCTAACAACCCTTTAATTAGAGTTTTATTATTAGAAAAAATGTAACATTAGCTCATATTCAATGACTTTGTAAGTATATTTTCGTAGCTATAAGCATAGGCTTGATGAAAATAGACTCTAAATTTATCATTCCTTTAGCAAATACTATAATTTTTGTTAGGCTTACAAACGAAAGAAAATTTTAAGATATTTGAGAACTAGCAGCGAGCATCCCTCTTTACCTTAAGATAAGAAGTTTTCTAGTTTTTCCCCCCCTCTCTCTATTAGTGACACGATAAGGGGGTGCTCTAGGTGGAAGACGAAAGGGAGTATAAGTATAGACAGAATATATGTCGTTCCAGAAAACAACACAGGCCGTTTTAATCACAAACAAGGTATCGGATATTCAGCCTTACAGAAGTTTCACTGCACTCTTTGAGTCAGGTTGAGCCCATCAACACTGGGGTTCGCTAGTGTCAATGCTCAGTGGGAAAAAAAAAACAAAAAACTTCCAAATGTGTAGTTGTTTAACGACTCACTTTTAACATGTTCATCATTAAGTGACTATTGTAATTGTAATGTGCAGTTTAAGTACGCTCTTCGTGAGGTAGGATTATGTGAAGAGGGGATTGGGTCGCTAACTGAACCTACAGTAGCCCCATGGTTTCTTTGGTGCTGACTGACAGCTCACAGCTGACTTCTGACAGTAAACATTTAGGTATATACCTACATTTTGACTGTCAGAAGTGACATATGCTAAACACATGTTTTTGCAGATCATATGGTTTGGCGTAGGGATACATAATTTGGTCTGGTAGCTTTTCAAAGCCGTCAGCTGTCAGTCAGCACCAAAGAAGCCATGGGGCTACTGAATCTTTGTGGAAGCCGGCCAAAGGATATTTGTGTCTTCTGTCTAGTGAAACCCTGTTTGAATAATGTTTTTTTAAATGCAATTTGATGACACCTAGGGATACCCGTGTTAAAGGCCTCAAGCTCTTCCATAGAGCACAGCTATTTTCCCATGGAGGCTATGGGTCTGGTGAATACCTTTGTCTGTGGTCGTGTGGCCTGACAGCGATTGAAAATTTCTCACGGATCGAGAATTGGCCTTAAGAAATTACATATCTCTGAGTGCTTTTCAAGCAACGAAATAATTCATTTATAAAGCACTTATCAATATTATTAATGTAAAGCTTTAGTTGCTCTAATAAAACATTTATAGAAATATTAAAGTTATTTTTAAAATATACCTACATGCCATATCTAATGACGAGATGTCTTTGGATTTAAAGGACCTCAAAACCTATTTGGAAAAATATTCCACAGTTTGTTGTTTGATTTGATTATGTTTTGTTATATGTTATTTTGTTTTATTCGATGTTGTTTTGTTTCTAATTCAATGGATTAGAATGGTAAAAAAAGGATAGTGTCAGTTGTGGCAGTCAATGATTTGAATGGTACAAGTACACCAGATATTGAAGGAGGATTTGAAGAAAACACACAAACATTCGCCTGGAGAGTGAGAAAGGGAAATATATAAAGAAAGAGGAAAATAAGGAGAAAGCGAGAAATGTAATACAAGAAGAAAGAGGTAGAGAAGGAAAGAGAGAAAAATATTAGAGAGAGAGAGAGGAAGTGAGATGAATTATTATTATTATTATTACACCACGTCTTACTACCCGTTCGGGTTATACGCACTTACGCTAATGTGTAATGGTAGTGGTGATTGTGAGATGAAATGGAGGACCTACAATTTAACGTGGAATCCGAACCACGGTGGAGGCCTGGCATTCCCCACATTCAAGTGAGATGAAGAAATAGAAAGAATTAGAGGTAGGCAGAGAAAGAGAGCTAAAGATAAGGAAATAGAGATAAAGTGGTAGACAAGAATAATGAAGGAACGAATGAGAAATATAAGGGGAGAGCTTTATAAGGATAAAGGGAGAGAAGGTGGGAGATAAGAATGAAAGCAAACCACGAAGCAAGGCAGGAAAGGGGCCTTGGTGCCATCGAACCCTCAACCTCAAAGATCGAAAGTCCGTCACACTATCTTTGCACCTGAACTCTTGTTTGGGGAATGGGGGAGGGAATGGGGGGAGAAGAGCAAGCAATCCTTTTCTCCCCTCCTCCTTGGCCAAAGTTTCCAGGTCTCCCGTCTCGAGTGCGAGAGAGAGGGAAGAGAACGAGGGCTCGCCGCGACGCTTTTAGCCCGCAGCTCCGACGGTGGCGTCGGCGTCTTTAGCCCCGTCTTACCACCTCGCGCACCGCTTCGCGAAAAACCGACGATGTCCTTCAAATGAAAAACTAAATTAAAATAAAATAAAAGATATATACTCTTTTTTTTAAATAAAAATATTATTCCACCCATCGGAGGTATTTCGTTCTTTCGTATCGGTCCGCGCGCGTTCATAACGAACCAAACGACGCGAAGGTAAAAATAGTAGCTTGATAAAGATAAAGAGTTAAGGAAGTGAATTAAGAGAAGAAGAATAAAAAAATTAGTCAGGCGTCGGTATTGAAAAAAAAAGAATCCTCTTGGGAAGTCTCCTGTGCGTCTCTTCAATACGTAGTGCGTGTCAATGTGTGATACGCGTGTGTGACCTACTGCAAAAAGGGGGGAGGAAAAAAACTACCTTCTCTGCGAAGAATGACAACTTTTAACCAACCCTGATTGTTGAAGAAAGAACTAAATATAAAGGCCAAGGATAAGAAAATCTGCCATGACGATAGCGACAGGTATGAATTAGTTGTTAGAATACATTAATAAAAATCTATTTTCTAACAATTTAAAAAGAAAATTTAAGTAGGTACTAATCAAAGCATTTATTTAATAACATTAGTAATCCATGTAGTGTTTTTATGAGTTTGTAAATAACTAAATAACTATACTTAGGTCTTGTCTAAAAATAACTAGCTTTGAAGTGCCGACGCAATTAAAGAGAATAGGTTGGCTGGTAATCTAAACAAATCGAATCGAAATAGTTTGTGTATGTTTATAAAGTTTCTGTTTTTTTTTTATATCCCGGAAGAGTTCAATATTTTTGTCTAGTCGTTTGAAAGTTTTTCACAAGTACCTATTGACGATTAAAATATGTATAAGTGTTAAAAAGTACCGAACTCAATTTGATTATTTTAACACCTTTCTTTAACTAAAGTTTTTCTCGAATCAACGTATGTTAAATTTGAAAAATATCACGAATATAGAGATTTTAGAACAATAGCTTACATAATGCATCTCGAAGGCAACCCTCTACCACTATATAATTCCATAACCCACCACCCTATATCCAACCCTTCATCACTATATAATTCTCCAACCCACCACCCTATATTCAACCCTTCATCACTATATAATCCTCCAACCCACCACCCTATATTCAACCCTTCATCACTATATAATCCTCCAACCCACCACCCTATATTAAACCCTTCATCACTATATAATTCTCCAACCCACCACCCTATATTCAACCCTTCATCACTATATAATTCTCCAACCCACCACCCTATATTCAACCCTTCATCACTATATAATTCTCCAACCCACCACTCTATATAAACCTTCAGCCCAACACCCTATATCCAACCCTTCATCACTATATAAACCTTCAGTCCCAACACCCTATATCCAACCCTTCATCACTATATAATCCTTCAGCCCAACACCCTATATCCAACCCTTCATCACTATATAATCCTTCAGCCCAACACCCTATATCCAACCAACCCTCTCCCACTAACCCATAACTCACTATCCTAATTCCTATATCCAACCCACCACCCTATATAAACCTCTAACCCAACACCCTATATCCAACCCTTCAACACTATATAAACCTTCAGCCCAACACCCTATATTCAACCCTTCATCACTATATAATTCTCCAACCCACCACCCTATATAAACCTCTAACCCACCACCCTATATTCAACCCTCCATCACTATATCACTCTCTAACCCTCCATCACTCTGTTACTCTCATACCCTCATTCCTACATCACTCTATAACCCTCACCCCCTGATCTTCCCCCCAATAAACTATTTTTTATATTTGTTATTTTTTTAGCTGTTCCACTTTTTACTGTGTATCATAATTATTATTATTATTATGTTAAATTCATGCGTTTTAACACCAAAGTTATAGAATGGCTTTATATTGGAGCTAAATATAAGAAGGGTTGCTTAGAGGAGATGTACCATCATAATCATGGAGGGGGAAAGGAAAACCATAGCGATGAATCACACGAGTGCAATATCTCTGGTATGAGTGACGTTTTAGACCACGTGATCACCAGTGCGTGTTATAGTAAAATCTCGAATTTGTGAATCGGAAATAGCATAGCGACTTGTCAAGTCTGATTTATATCTTAGTTTAAAATTTTAGGATTCAAGATGAGGTGGAATTGAAGGGGGAGGGGAGGGTGTTTTACCAGAAGAACAGAGCGGGAAGAAAAACAGCTCGTCTGTAAATTTAGAAACGTGCATTACTCGCGTCTACATTTCTGGCTCCGAACCAGGTGCCACAACAACCAGTTGTCCTCGTTACCCGATGTGCTCACGGGCCAGGTATAGGAGACATAATCTAGTTGACAGGATTAGGAAGGTGAAGAATATGAGTATTATCTGTTGGTTACAAGGGTCCGTGATTTGATCCCCGAATTATGTCATCCTTTACCCGACCAAGCCCTTCATACTCAATGTGGAAACTTATCCTATCAGTACAAACAATTTTTTTTTATTTGAGGTATTTAACGTGTACTTTATGAACTTGTTAATTAAATCAGCACACGAGAATTTCTATGAGTGAGAGTGAAAGGGCCCACTGATTGTGCCGGGAAAGGTATTTTCACACACTTTCCAGAGTTATTTTACATGCTATAATCGACATGAGACGGCTTTACTTCAACTCCAAAGGAAGTTGTGCTACGGATTTTTATTTCTCTAGAAAAATTCGTCCCCACCAGCTGGGTTTGAACCTACGAGCATCGGGTCTTGAGGCGAGCACTTTACTCCAATACCACAAAGGTCGACTACAAATACAAATGCATTTCCTTAAAATTTACCTTTCTTTTATTTTGTAAAAATGATTTGCAAAAGTCGTCGACAACCAGTACCAAGGCCGTAGCCGGGGGGCGGGAGACGTTTGGGGGGGGGGGTGTTTGAACCCCCCGCGAAATTTTTTTGACCAAAATATATATGACTTTATTTATGGTTCAAACAATATCAAAATTAAGAAACAAATACAAATTAGGAGGCTGTGTTACCATAAAAAACACTTCAGAGAGCTTCTAGAGATGTTTATCATTTAGAATTTTTTCGAGCTTCCGGCAATTGGGGAATGTGCCCACCAAACCCCCCTGACATTATTGGCTGACTATGGCCTTGACCAGTACAATAATATAACAATCCACTAATTATTTTTTTAAAGTGGTACAAACCGGGAGAATTGTGATAAACATAATCGGCATTCGCCTTTAGAGAGTATGGAAAAACATGAATGGGAAAAATATCCCCCGGACCCCGTATCCGACTTTGTGTATGTTGAGTTTTGGACCATTTGTTTTCGATTCATAATTATTTTATAAAACAAAAATTTTGCTCACTCGAAAGCTTATAATTAAGGTGGGTTGGAAAGGTACGAGAGTTAAAATGAGTATTTTTGCAGTTATTTAAACAAAATCTTTATTGAATAAATTTAACTTTTTTTTAGAAATTACGGTTGGATTAATTTTCCACCTGCACGTAAACGGTCGTACACTTCTTCTAAATTCAACCGTCCTTAATTCAAATTACATTTTTGTAATATTTATCTATTATAAGTAAACTTATAACCCAAACGGGAAGTAAGTCACGTCGATTTAAAAAAAAATGTATGGATACTAAAACGAACCCTTGTTACGGTTCTAATAAGCTGCTGGGTTGTGAACGTGTCAATAGACTTCTCTCTTAGTATAACTACTGAGTTGAACGCATGTCAATATATTACGGGGTGACCTGGTGGTCTAGGGGTAAGGTGTCGGACTTCTGTACTGGCGGCCGGGGTTCAATCCTCGGTCCCGGCATAGATTTTCCACGTTAAACTGTAGGTCCTCCATTTCATCTCACATTCACCCTACCATTACACATTAGCGTAAGTGCATACAACCCGAACGAGTAGTAAGACGCGGTGCTAATAATAATAATAATAATAATAATATAATATTACGGTTTTAGTATAGCTACTGAGTTGAACACATGTCAATATATTAAAGTCCTAAAATAGCTGCTGAGTTTAGCACGTGAGTATCATGGTCCTAGTATAGCTGTTAAGTTGAACACGTGTCAATATACTACGGTCCTATTATAGATGCAGAGTAGAGCACCTGTCAACATATTACGGCCTAGTATAGCTGCTGAGTTGAATACGTGTCAATATATTGCTGTTATAGTTCATCTTCTGAGTAGAGCACTTGTCAACATATTACGGCCTAGTATAGCTGCATAGTTGAATACTTGTCAATACAGTGTGTCCTAAATTAATGTATCCACTATTTGAATGTTTATATTTTACCGCATAATGTAGGTATAAACATAATATGAGTTTCATGGTTTTCCTTAAAGTTATAAATGTTCGAAATGACCACCAGTGGCATCAATGCATCGTAGACCACGACGTAGCCTATAACACAGCGTCAAAAAGACGTTATGGTTGCTAGTGGAATAGCAGCACAGGAATATTAAATTCGTTCTCTCGTGTCCACCAATGTTCGTGGTTTCGTGGAATACACAGCGTTCTTGAGAGTACGCCAAAGGTAAAAGTCCACGGGTGTTAGGTCCGGAGATCGAGGTGGATACTCCACAGATCCCCTCCGTCCGTCCTATCCAACTCTTTGGGATTGTGCGATCGGGAAACTCTCGCACATCGCGATGACAATGTGGGTGGCGCACCATCCTGTCGGAAGTAAAACGTATCTTCATTGTCAAAGAGGTAATTAAAATCCGGGAGGATGTTATCTTGTTGCATTCGCAGATAGACGGTACCTGTGACAGTCCCTTTGTGCCGACATTACGTCATCGGACGCCCAGTGTTTCCCATAAACCATCGCGAGAGCACCTGGTCGGGAGGGTTTTCTCCCGCGGGAAGAAGTAGTTCGGGTGGTTGATGTGAGGTGTGTGTGAGGCCAGTGTTGTCTCGGGAAGTGAAGAGGGTGAACCAACACCCCTCCTGAACTGGTGGGATGGGTTGAGAGAAAGCTATACAGATAAATTGTAAAGTTGATACAGTGAAATAAAAGAATGCCTTACAATACTTTACTTGTACACCTTCAAAAAAAAAAGAATGGGCCAATAAGTCCTCTGGAAGATAGGCCACACCACACGGATATCATTAGTAGATGACTGCTCGTTCTACAATAACGCGTGGGTTTTTCCTAGACCAGTAAACACAGTTATGGCGATTAATAGAACCGTTAAGTTTAAAAGTGGATTCATCAGACCAAACCATTAAATTTTCCAAACTATCCCGCGTGTAACAAAATTCAACGCACCTACCGTTATCATCCTTATTCATTGCAGGGAGTAATCTTGGAATGGACGGCTTATACCTCTCACCCGCACAATACGATGGATACTGAATAAACAAATGAAAGTGTAAATACTACCTTCTGAATCATCAAAGTTGTTCTTCCTTTATTTTTACGTTTGGTATATGAACATTGAAATAATGGATACATTAATTTGGGACACACTGTATATATTACATTCCTACTATAGCTGCCGAGTTGAATACTTGTCAATATATATTACGGTTTTAGTGTAGCTACTGAGTAGAGCACATGTCAACATATTACGGTTTTATTTCTAACAAATAATAATAATAATAGATTTATATTGTGGGTGTGAAAACTTAACGTGAAGTTAGGAATTAAGATAAAGTGAGTGATTGCGTATTTTCATGAAAAAAACACTTTCAGCAATTAAAATATCCTCTCACTCTCTACTTAGTCCTAACACTGACGATACCCAAATTTTTATAGTAACCGGCTATACTCACCGTACCACATTTGTTACACTTACGAATGAGCATTTCATCACTCATCAGTAAATATTTTAATAGACACGGTTTATTACAATATTATCCCACTAAATCATCAGTAAATATTTTAATAGACACGGTTTAGCCCCATATTATCCCACTAAATCATCAGTAAATATTTTAGTAGGCACGGTTCAGCACAATATTATCTCGCTAAATCATCAGTAAATATTTTAGTGGACACGGTTTAGCACAATATTATCCCACTAAATCATCAGTAAATATTTTAATAGACACGGTTTAGAACAATATTATCCCACTAAATCATCAGTAAATATTTTAATAGACACGGCTTAGCACAATATTATCCCACTAAATCATCAGTAAATAGTTTAGTAGACACGGTTAAGCACAATATTATCCCACTAAATCATCAGTAAATATTTTAGTAGACACGGTTTAGCACAATATTATCCCACTAAATCATCAGTTAATATTTTAGTAGACACGGTTTAGCACAATATTATCCCACTAAATCATCAGTAAATATTTTAGTAGACACGGTTTAGCACAATATTATCCCACTAAATCATCAGTAAATATTTTAGTAGACACGGTTTAGCACAATATTATCCCACTAAATCATCAATAAATATTTTAGTAGACACGGTTTAGCACAATATTATACCACTAAATCATCAGTAAATATTTTAGTAGACACGGTTCAGCACAATATTATCCCAATAAATAATCAGTAAATATTTTAGTAGACACGGTTCAGCACAATATTATCCCACTAAATCATCAGTAAATATTTTAGTAGACACGTTTTAGCACAATATTATCCCACAAAATCATCAGTAAATATTATAGTAGACACGGTTTAGCACAATATTATCCCACTAAATCATCAGTAAATATTTTAGTAGACCCGGTTCAGCCCAATATTATCCCACTAAATCATCAGTAAATATTTTAATAGACACGGTTTAGCACAATATTATCCCACTAAATCATCAGTAAATATTTTAGTAGACATGGTTTAGCACAATATTATCCCACTAAATCATCAGTAAATATTTTAGTAGACACGGTTTAGCACAATATTATCCCACTAAATCATCAGTAAATATTTTAGTAGACATGGTTTAGAACAATATTATCCCACTAAATCATCAGTAAATATTTTAGTAGACACGGTTTAGCACAATATTATCCCGCTAAATCATCAGTAAATATTTTAGTAGACACGGCTTAGCACAATATTATCCCACTAAATCATTAGTAAATATTTTAATAGACACGGTTCAGCACAATATTATCCCGCTAAATCATCAGTAAATATTTTAATAGACACGGTTCAGCACAATATTATCCCACTAAATCAAAGCTACCTAACCACATACTCTTAGGCTAACACTACATCATGTGTCAACAGTGAAATATTATCAAAGGATTCTGTTTATACAATAAAAACCTAATAAATAAATGTACCCTTATTATCCGGCTTTGAATTAGGCTGAGCTCATTGCACGAGCTTACGTGATCCATAGACTACTAGGATGGATTTGAGATAGTTTACAACCTTGCATGACCTACCTTAGTTATTTTGACAATCAGCCAACAACCACAATGTTCCCCAAACCTGGCCGTGTACGTCAACAATACCTTACAAAAACATATATAGAAGATATATATATATATATATATATATAGCTTCAGAAATGTAAATGTGTTTCCATGTGAATAAACCATGTATATCGTAAACGTTTAATAAAGAAAAGAAACAGATGAGTCACTTGTTTGTCTTATATTTTCAGTAGTCTTAGGAGGATATTTTCTTAAAGTAGGGCATCCTGTGACGGTTCGCTAGTATAATCTAGGATTGACAAGAAATTATTCAATTTTACAGAAAAGGTAAATTAAATTATATTGCTTGAATACAAACAATGATCTTTGACAAATTTTTCGAATGAAATTGGATTGTCTCAAAAAATATTAATGGGAAAATAAATGGTGTTATAAATTAAACAATAAAAAGTATAAATAATTGTTTTATATTATAAAATGAACAAAATTTATTTCTTATTTTATTTACTTATAATCTGAAGTATTTTATTTCAACAAAATTTAAGTTTTAATCACCAGATAAAAAATATATATTTCCATAGAAGACTAAAAAAACGTAAATTAGTATGTGGAAAAATTAAATATTATAATTAATTATTTTGAAGAATTAATTAATTAATTGAAGATATTATTGAGCTATTTTGGTTATTGTAGCGTACATTTAATATATATTGGCTCAAAGATGGATGGAGATTCTATTAAATCTAGTTTAGATTAATTTTGACGGCACTAACGAAAGTGGAAAATGTCTTCTTGAAAATGCCTAGAAAATTCAGGTGAGATTTTGATTGAAATAAGTTAGGTAAAATAATGTTGGGCTGCTTCCGAATTCCTTCCTGTAATTTCCTCGTACATCAAGCTATTTTTAGACCATTTTCTTTTATGTAAAGGTAAGACAAAAAAAAATATAAATTCAGTCATTTTCTTGAGTATTAAAATGTTTAAGAAAGTTCAAAGATTGTTTTTTTTTGCTTTGAAGATAAAATAATTTAATACATTGTTGGTACAGCTGCAGTTTCCCGTCCGTCAACAAAGTAATTATTTTTATAATCACCACACACAAATAGATAGCTAGATTTAAATAAAAAGTGTTTATTACCCTCGATATAGCTATTGAGTTGAACACGTGTCAATATATTACGGCTCTAATATACCTGCTGAGTTGAATACTTGTCTGAATTATAAAATATATATAAAAAATACCCACCCAATTCACTAATAATTAATTTGTTAAAGTAAAATAATATCGTTTACGTTTTAAGAGATTCCGTTAGCTTTTGGATATAGTAATAGTATATGGTAATTTTAACAGTTTTAATATCAGCTTCGGTGGCCGAATGGTCCAAGGCTCTATTCTCACAGTATACTAGACTGCCGATGGTAGTGAGACCTAGGTTCAGATCTCGGTCGGGTGTACTGAGGGAGTTTATTTTTAAAAAATACACTCTTCTTCCACACAAATGCTGATACACTTACCATAAGTATAACCTACCTCATCCCTTAAAATCATGTACGTAATTAGTACATAATCGTATAACCCGAACAGGCAGAAAGACGTGGTGCTAAAAAAAGTTTTAATAATAACCGGCGTATATGTGTCAGTAATTACTAACATTATTTCAGTTTATAAAAAAGGACGATTTAAAATGTATATTTTAAGTTACTTTCCCGTTTGAAAAATTATAAACTTTCACAAATTTAATTTGACGGTGCCATATTGTATAAAAAAACTATATTGATAGTATTCTTATAATGGATTGATGGCTGTTCATATTTCAAGTGCCTACTCTCGAAAACTAGATTTTAGATAAATAATCGATTATCTCGAGCTTGTCTTAGATTTTTAATTCCATATTATATTTACTTTGGTGGATGTAATTATTTTGTATGATTCTAGTTAGGTTGGCTAAATTTTTCTACACTTTTGGCTTTTATTTTACTCTCTAGCTGAGAACCTTGAGCTATTGTGAATTATTTATTGATTTTTATCCATGCCCTACTTTATATATTTCTATTTAAATATCGACGTTACATTTTTTTGAGGACTATTTTGGTATCAAGTAAATTTTAAATTTGACATGGAAGCCATTTTGTGCTACGAGGATGTTTATTTTCTTACTTAATGTAATAAGTGGGAAGAATTATAACATTTGACCGCCATTATAATTCAGCCGCGTGCTTTGATAAAGAGACACGACCGTGCTACCATCTAGCGGATAAACCGATACTGCAAATGACTTCATCATAATGTTGTTGTTTTTAAAAGGTACCGAAGACTTCTATCAAAACAGGGGATCTAAGAAACCGATATTGGTTGTAAATAAAGAACCATCAGACTGACGTTTCATTGAGTTAGAGACAATTTACATTATGTTTCAATTATTATTAGTCCTCTGTCTAAAATGTACCTGTAATGAAAATTAATGTATAAAGTTTTCAAATTAATGGGAGATGACGTCACACCACTTCGAACCGAAAGGAATCTTGGGAAGTAAGAGGAAAAAGAAAAGCCCACCGCCAAAAAATGGAAATAAACACGGACGTCTTTTAAAAGTGCTCCAAGATATTTTAAGTTAATTTGTGTCAAGAAATTAAAGACGGCGTCAAAAATTACCGCCCAGGACATGGGGAAGTGACTACAAACCACGAAGAGACAATGATGGGACTACGACAACAAATGATTTAAAAAGTTAAAAAAAAATTATTTTCCTTGATTGGGCCTACAAATATTCAGGTGACCTTCAGCTATGTTTTTTTCTTTTAAACATTAAATTTTACATCGACTTTCATCCGAGTCAACAGACGTCCAATTATTGCGTAACTATCCTACATTATTTTCAAGATAAAAATAGTATTTTCTTCTATTTTCAACTAGCTAATCTAAATTATCTTACTACAGCTTAGTAACTGTTTATTTATACTTTTAAAAAAGGACTTTAGAATTTAGGCTTTTAACCGAATTAGTAAATTAGCCAACCTATTGTTTAACAACAAAATTTTTATTGTTGAACTTAATGAGATGTTTATTTTGTTATTGTTGACCAGTAACAGTATTTTTATTTTCATTGTTAAAGAATTTCATTTTATATGCACCTTTTTTTATTGTTTTTAAACCACTATACTATTTATTTTATTATTTTTTACTTCAGCTTCACTAATATAGGCTACTTAGGCCTATCTATCTATTTTTCGTTAAAGATTATTATTTTAAAACAAGTATATCTTAACCATTACTATTTTTTCTCTGGAAATATTATATTATACTTTTTTTAATTTGTACAGAACAAACTTTCTTTTATATAGTTTATTGGATCTGATATAAAATTCACCAATATTTAACTATTATTATTAATATTCTGTTAATCCACTGTTGTACTGAGTATATATGTATTATTAATCACAGGGCCTCCGGAACAGCGTGGTAGGGGGCTTGAGCCCCCTTATTTTTATCTGGGGGGGATGGGATATCTTAATCCCCAACCCCTCAATATTTCCCAAGTAAATTAAAAGCCCCTGTATACAACTTATACCTGTTACCATCATTTTAGTAATTTTAAGTAATAAAGACATACATTTACAATTAATTTAATAGAAAATGAAATGCCCTAATTGTGCAGTTTATTTTTCTCACACGAGAAAAAACTGTTTCACAAAAAAATAGTAACTGACATTAGGCCTAATTGTGATTGCCTTAAACATAAAAAAATACCATATTAGTAAAGCCAAAGGTTAATACTTATTGACATTTTTGCCACAGATAAGCACGAATTGAAAAAAAAAATCACAGTTGAATTTTGAATTGTAAGTTTAATTTTAACGCGAGGCGGATTTTCAATCAGAGTTCAAATTTTATTTTTGTCATATTTTTTATCAACCCTAATAAATTAAAAAGCTGGACATTCATAAGATTAATACGCTTTCTTTTTTTGGTTTGTATACAATATTTTATTATTTTTAAACCTAAGTTAAATATTGTTGTGATAATATATTTGATTATGTTGTATTCATGGTTTGTAAGAAAAATACTAAGTATTTAATCAACCCTAGTGTAAAGTTCTATCAATCTGTCCTCCACAATATGAGTCTTGACAAGGTTGATACCTACACTTAGATTGGCCCGAAAGGTAGCGTAGCTTATACGATAGAAACATAGCGTGGACGTAGCGAGGGAAGGGCTATGATGGTTCAAACCCCTCACATATGCCCGAATATTTCTGAAGTTTTTAATATTTATCGTTAAAAAAATGTTTGTGAAACTATTTATCTTAATTTAATTCCGCAATCCGATCTTCAGAAATCGTAGTTTATCATCTAAAAGCATCCATTTTTCAAAAATGTGTAGGGGAAAACTACTTCATATAGCTTCTGGAGGCATCTAATTTTGATAGTAAAAAGAAGACGAGGATCCCTCTAAATAGCTTTTTATGGGCAACAAAATTTATTGAGTAGGTCTACTCCAAATAGCGTATAGAATTATACAAATTTAAAAAAAATTGGGAAGGTCTACTCTCAATCTCTCTTAAATCAATGGAATTTTCAAAAACTCTCCACTTTTGAAGACCACTCCAAATACGTTCTAGGACATTCAATTTTTAAACATTATCTGGGAGGAAGAACACTTCCTAAAATAAATAATTCTTGACAGTTCTCCGTACCCATCACACAATTAACACAGTTCCACCACCACTTTTTAGAATAATTTTCTTATCTCAGGGTGACCTGGTGATCTAGGGGTAAGGTGTCAGACTTCTGTGTTGGGGGTTCGATCCCCGGTCCCAGCACAGATTTATCTGATTACCAAACCCCTCCTTCACCTCTGACAAGACATCTTGTAAATGTGGAATGCCAGGCCTCCACCGTGGTTCGGATTCCACGCTAAACTGTAGGTCCTCCATTTCATATCACAATCACCCTACCATTA